>QEPC01002020.1:2588999-2687342 GCA_003113815.1 Sphenodon punctatus
GGGATGGTGATTCGGCAGGCTGGCTGCTACTCCAAGCCACTCTCCACCCTCCACCCCTGGTTCCTGGAAGTCTGCTCCTAGCTGAGTCAGATGACTTCCCCCTCCCTGCTACATTTGGCCTTCCAGTGACCTGTCAGTAGACCATGTTTTAGCCACCCGAACTCAACCGAACGTGATCCGAACTGACCAAAGTGTTTGGCCATTTCGGCGTTCAGTTCGGTTCGGTGTGTTCGGGTTCAGGTTCGGTCATCCAAACTGGCTGAGTTCAGGTCAAACACCGAACTTCCGAACCGCATTCGCCCATCCCTAGTCAACACACACACCCATACCCAGACTGGAGAACACTGGCTTGCAATCTACCTAACAGAACACAACCAGAGCGAGTTTTTTGACTCTTACAGTCATTCACCTGACAGTGATCTGTTTCCTAGAAGCATTAATTTTTGAACAAAAATGGCTGTAGGAATGTGTTTCACCTCAAACAATTACAAGACCCAAGCTCTGTGGCCTGTGGTTATCACCCACCCCTTCCCCCCACAGCCCACAACAGTAACACACCCACCCTCCCCCCACTGGGAAACAGCCTGGGTGGGGGTGCAGTGTGGGAAACAGCCTCGGGGGTGTGTGTGCGGGGTGGGAAACAGCCTTTGGGAGTGTGGGGTGCCTTGGGTGTGTGTGCAGGGTTGGAATCCTCCTCCTGCACCCCCCAACCTCCCAGACTGTTTCCCACCCCTTCACAATGCTGGAAATTCTGTGCTTTGGGACTTGCCCCACCCAGAGGCATTTGCCTGTTACGCTAGTGGGCAGAGCGACCTGGATCCTGGCATGCTCTGTGCCTGGCTGGCTGTCAGTTGGGAGTTGCTGGAGGACTTGCTGTGTAACAGGCCTGCCAACAGTCTGGAAGGGTGTGTGCTTGGAATGCTTTTTCATGGGGCATGCTTTCAGCACAGATCTGCTCTAAACAGCTTGTCCTTGTAGCAGTGGGCCAAGTCCTAGTTGAACTCGGTATCTGTGACCCTACTGCCCATGCTTTCCAGCCCCCCCGGCACTTGTACTGACCAACCAGCACCACGTATTGCCTTCGGAAGACATGTGCTCCACTTTGATAAGGGCTTTGCTGCCAGCACAAAGCCCCCCAGCAGAGTTCTCTTAGAATAACACTGCCACCAGCCATGCCAGTGATAGGCACCAGGGCAGACTGCAGCAGCAATGGAGGGAAAAGGAAATCAGGACACCCATGCCTCAGGTGGCATGACAGGGTGGGCAAAGACCTCACCCAAATGGACATTTCATGGAGTGAGGTTCAGACAATACATGGTGGAAATGGACATTTCATGGAGTGAGGTTCAGACAATACATGGAGGAATCTAGTCATTGAAGGGTATAGCTATATAATAGGGTGGTGCAGTTGCACTGGGGCCCACACACCTGGGAGGGGCACACTCCCTGGGGCATCAGTGTCCCCTGCTCCGGGGCCCATTAACCAAGCTATACTAATGAGACATTGCCACATGTTCCACTTGGAATGAAGAGACTTGCTGAGTGGCCTACAGGGGCCCCACCTGTATTCCCTGGTTCTTGCTGAGCTGTCTCCTGTAGCTAAGCTGACTCTGCCACCCCTCAGCTTCTTCAGCTCCACAGATCCTCGTGTCTGACCAGCAGGGGGCGATGTGGAGAGCAGCATGTTGTTTCCTTCCCCCTCCCCCCATTGGAGGTGCATTAGCAGTCAGGGGGTTCAGGGAGCACCGCCAGAGCACCAACTGACCCCAGGGGCCAGCTGCAGCAGCTACTTCCTCGTAGTGGCAGCATCCACCTCCTCAAATGCCAGGGAGGCTCTTTAGCTGGATTGACTTGGCAGCTTTGGGGTGTGGGTAAGGGCAGCAGAACTGGCGGCCAAGGGCAGGGAATGTGGCTCATGGAGGTCGGAGTGCACACCTAGGATGAGACTGGACCTCCAGGTTTTCCCCACCACATACAAAAGACACGGGGAGCCAACAGCACTCGGTAAACACTGCTTTATGCTGAGAGTTACAATCCCTCAGCTCTTGCCAAATCTGTATTATAAATTACAGTACATCAACGTTTAAGTAGTCAGGCCAGATCCTCAGCAGCTGTATGACAGCGTCATTCCCGTGCCGCTGAGGGGGGGCATGGATGCTGATTTACACCTGCTGAGGACGTAGGGCTGGTGGGCTCTAGAAACACTGTACACTTGCAGCCCCTTCTGTGGTGGCCACTGCCCAGTCTCCCCTCCCCAGTCACAGAGGGTGGCTCCTCTTATAGGCATCAGGATAACCACAATTCAAAGTGAGAGGGGCCGTTCCTCCTCCATGACCCGCCCAAACCCCAACCTCTGCCCCCTAAACGGTGGTGGCTTCATGCTCCTGTCCAGCTTCTGGACACATATGCTGGCAGGGAGCAGACTGTGGAGGGGCAGCCCCTGCTTGATTTCAGGCCCTCATGTTGGCAGGAGGGAAGCTGCCAAAATGAAGGAAGGGACTAACTCTTGTACATCCCACTTGAGGGGGCATATGCCCCTGGCAATTACACTTCCTGCCAAAGATGCCAGAGGCAGCCTCAGCTGGAGGCCCCCAGGTGGCACGCACACGAGTTTTGTATTAAAAAGTTCTGTACATCCTACGTGGAAGCAGTGGCTGCTGTCCACACCTTGGCACCCACAGGGTTGGCCGCTGCTTACGGACAGGCCAGATATTGCAATGGATCCAAAGGGAACTAGTGGGGTTACCCTGACTCCACAGCCTGCATGCAGTATTTCCTGCAGGAGGTGTGGATGTTTGCTCTCCAGGCTGTATGTGGTGAGGAGGCTGGGGGGGAAGCAGAGCAGGAGTCCATTCCGACTCAGTGCACTTGTTAATGCAGCCACTCGAGAGAATGGAGGGAGATCAAGCCCGTATCTTGCCTCTGTCTTTGCTGGCAGCACTTCCAGTGGGAGCCAGGGGGTGGTGCTGTTGTCCTACCAGTCTTTCCAATCCAGTGAGGAGAGCCCGGTGCAGGTTGGAGGGCTCAGTAACCCCGACTGTCTGTCCATACCAAGGATCTTTCAGCCTTTGGAGCCAGTTAGTGAGTCTCTTCTATGGCAGCCTCAGCCCAGCCTTCCCCCAACACAGTGCAGCTGGCTGGGATGTGGCTGGATGAGTTTGTTCTCCAGGACAGTGACCTCCCAAGCCCAGTCCTGCTCCATGCAGCATCCAGGAGGCGGCAGGATGGGTGTGAGATCTATGCCAGCCAGGTGATGTTTTGGGGAAAGTTCTCAGGAGCTGGAGTATGCAGAGAACTCCAGAGGTCTCTGGAGTTGGTGACATCTTCTCAGCGAATGCAAGAGGCCAAGCTGGAAATACCCCAGCTGAGCTGAACTTCACCAAAGAGCTGGCACTGCACCAAACCAGGATGGGACTCCAGCCTTGGCAGGTGAGGGATGCTCCCCCAGTATTGCCTGTGTGGCCAAACAGAAATGGAGAAGTGTCTGTGGCAGCCAGGAGAGCAGCAGGGAAAGAGGGTGCTTATTAACATGGGAGGCAATGGACAGGCTCTCCCCACCCACTGCAGAGAAAGCAACTGATCCATGGCTGCTCCGAGTGGCCAGAGACACACAATGAACTGCATCTGTACAATGCCCCAGGAGCTCTGGGAGCTGCAGAGTCCTTCTGGGTGGGGTGAAAGGGAGGGATGATGCATGCTGTTGGAACAAGCAGGGTCTCGGCTGACCATCACAAGGTCTGCATGTGTCTCCCTTCCCCAAGGCAGCGCCATCCTCTCTGTCCACAATGCCGATGGCTCCCATTAGAAGCAGCTGCTTTGATCCCGTGCTGCTCTCTGCAGGTTCCAGGCCCCTGAGTGCAGCCTGAGGCACTGCAATGCCAGGGGCCAGGAAGGGAGAGGTATGTACAATGAGGGAGCAGCAGAGCAGAGTCACTGTCCAGGTGCTCTCTCCAAAAAGGACCCATCAGTGTCATTGGGGAAGGAAGTCCATGGGGCTGCCCCATCCTAGTGGGGGCTGCTGGCTCCGGGCAGAGGATGTCACACCACAGTGCTGACTGAGGGGTCAGAGAGGTTGAGTTGGCCGGTGATGTCAGTGGGATGATATTGCTGCAAAAGACAAATACACAGACAAGGAGAGCGAGGTGTTAGGCAGCCCAGACCCCTCACCCAGCTTAGCTCAGACATGTGCCCCTACAGGAGATCGCTCAGGGATGATGCAACGGCAGGAATACTGCTGCAGTCTTGGAGGCAACTCCATGTGCAAGCAAAGCTCCCCCACGGGGCCCTGCTGTCAGGGCCCAGCTTCCCTACTGCTTGGCCCTGGCCAGAGGGCAGGATAGTCTCTACAGAATGGGGCAGTAAAGTGAGTCTGTTTCTGCTCCATTCAGACTAGTGAGACCAACAGGCCCCAGGGAGCCAGCACTCAGAGTCGCTGAGTGTTGTGGGCCGTGGCTGAACATCCCAACCCCAGTCCCCATTGTCCCTTCTGGCCCGAGGGCCTCTGCTCTTGGAATGGAGTCTGGGTAGAGAAACGTGCGCCTTGGTTACTGGTGACAGGCTGAAAAGACAGTTGTTAATGTGAAGATGCCAACGTATGCCATGGGTTAAAGATGGGGCCTGCGGCTGGGTATCTGCTTTTGCTACAGAGTGAGATTGGCACCAGCCCATTTGGAGATGTCACCACTTGCCAGCACCACATGCTGGGCATCTGCAGGACTGAAGAAACCAGTTTGGATGTAGGGAACCCTGGCCTCGCTCCTTCCTGCAGGAGGGCTGAGGAAAGGAGGCCGTGAACTGCCTCCCTTCCTGCTGTACTCCTGTGGCAGTGACTTCGCCCCCCTGAGCCACACCCCCAAAGTGCCCCACAGACACGACACATCATTGCCCAGAGCTTCCCAGGAGGGCAGGGAGGATTTTGGCAGAGGCCACAGGGGCACTCATATTGCCCTGGGATGCCCCCAGTGGCTGCTGGTGCCAATGTCAAGATTCCCCCAGCTTGCCAAGAGCACTTGGTAAAAGCCACAGGAAGAAGCTGCCAAGCCCCATCCCTTCAGACACATTCTCTCCTTTTATAAAGTTGATTTTCAATCAGCGTCCCTTCCCCCCACCCTTCTGAGGCCCCCCCGCCTTCCCCCCAGTCCCTGCTTCAGCCCTGTCCCCTGAACATTGCAACCCCATACAAGACTTGATATACAGGACAATGAACATTAAAGGACAAAAGCCCACACACTGTGCAGCTCCTCTACAGT
Organism: Sphenodon punctatus; assembly: GCA_003113815.1. Classification (NCBI taxonomy): domain Eukaryota; kingdom Metazoa; phylum Chordata; class Lepidosauria; order Sphenodontia; family Sphenodontidae; genus Sphenodon; species Sphenodon punctatus. The sequence goes on from QEPC01002020.1 coordinate 2,594,249, forward strand.
CTCTCCCACATGGGGCTAGGGGTGGGTGCAGAGCTGGTGCTCCAAGGGAAGGGCTGTGGCTGTGGGGTTGGCTACACTCTTGGAGTTAAGAGCTCAACTTAATCCAGCTGCTTCCTTGCCATAATAGGGGAGGCCCAGGCACTTGCCCTAGGATTGTTGGCATACCCCTTTGCTACCCCCACTACTTTAGTGCACTAGCCTGGGGGGTGGGGGTGGCTAATGGGGGCCAAGGGAGCAATGTGAGAAGGCTGGGAGGGCCACCTACGCACCCACCTTGCAGCCTGCTTCAGATTCCCATGGGTGCACACCTCCCCCCCTCCCTTTCAATGCTCATGCATCACCTCTGTCACCTCTTTGCTGGCGTGAAGAAAAGAGAACTCAGCATGGGCTCCCTGAATGTCGAATGAACTTCCCTGAGACAAGCAAACTCACTTCACTGGGATGCGAGTTTAATTCATTTTAAACTAGGTCCCTTAATAAAAATAGACAGGCCATTCTTGGTCCCCAACACTCATGGCTCAGGCATTGCCTGTATGCCCCAGAACTAGCAGAGTCACACCCTGTCTGGATCTGGTGCAATGGGCAGTTTTCAAGAGCCTCTGTTGTGTCTTGGGTTCAGAAAGCTTGGTTTGGAGATAATTACAGTATCATCCCTCTAACGTGCGTTAGTGCTTTCCACCTTGGCTCTATTTGAACACAGTGTTTGTTTGGGAGTTTCATGTGCTCAGGTTATAACTATAGGATTGTGCAAGTCCTACTAGCCTGGTGCTTCTCTGGGGGTTCCATTGTGGGGGTGGCTGTGTGGCTTCTGCAGTGCTCATCTAGTTATGTCCTCAGATAACTGCATGCAATTTGTGTCATGTCTGACCAGGTTATTGCATCTCAGGCAGTGCTTAAATTAATTTGCAAAAAATGACTTGCCAGGGCCCAAGCCTGCCCCAGAAGCCCCACCTACACCCCAAAGCTTGTCAGAGCAGGGAACTGAATCCTAATTTCTGGCTAACAACCTAGTCACTGGGATGCCCTGCCTCCTCTACAGCTGAATATAAAACAAGAGATCTTGTGATTGAATCTATATGATGATCAGTGCAGGGGGTGGGCCAGGAAAGTCATTAATGAAACCAATTAAACCATCCAGTTCTTTTCTGGTTTTTGTTCCCAACCCTCAAGTAGCCAATATTGGCCTTTTCCTGGTCTTTCACATTTTGTGCTTTGGCCTCCCTCCGTGTAAATTCAGTTACTGGGGCTCAGCCCTGGCAAGCCCCCCTACAAATTAAGGGCAGGGGCAGTCACTTAAGAGTCTGGTGGCTCTGCGTGAGCATGTATCTCGTCTTATGAGTGTAAAGATTATGATATGCCAGAGGGAATTCAGGTCAATCCGCTGTGTTTCCTGATGGATATGTGGTTTCCATGGGAACCGTGTGAGCTCATTGCCTTTGCTATGCATGTCTTGGGCACTGTCCCTAGCAATAGGGCATGCCACGAGAGACATGCATGGGACTGAGTATGGAGGGATGATGGTGTCTCAGGGGCACACTGTAGGGTTTAGGAATGCCTCTTGCTGGGTCCATGCTATTAAGGTGGCTCCTGTGGGGTTTACTCCCTTCCTGGGCTGTGACTGTAGGACTAGTGTGAAGTTTCTGCCAAAGTGACTATCTGCTTAGAGTGCTGGATTTGCTGATGTGAAGTGAATTTGCTCTGCAAGGTCACTTCCAAGGGCCCCAGCAAATGCTCCGAGTGTGGCAGCTCATGGCATTTGCTATTAATGTAATTTGTTATTCCAAACCTGAGGCAATATAAGACCTTTTTATTTGGACAGGTGTTTGGTGGGCAAGGATAGATTGGGGGGGGCGGGCTAGGAGATTTTAATTTTTATATGGTAATGGATTTTATGTGTTCTGTTTTATACTCACCTTTATATGCTGTTTTATATGCTGTTACCTACGTGGGGCTGCCCTTGATGCCTGTTCAGAACTTGCAGCTGATGCAGAATGCGGCAGCTCTCCTCCTTTTGGGGACAAGTCACTAGGAGCACATTACACCGATGCTCCGAAGTCTGCACTGGCTCCCTATAGTTTCTGGGCACAATTCAAGGTGCTGGTTTTGACCTTTAAAGCCCTAAAAACAGTCTGGGCCCCACGTATCTGAAAAAACACCTATCCATCCATGCCCCACTGCAGCCCTGTGGTCAGCGGGAGCACCTCCCTGTGGATACCATCTCTTAGTCTTGTTGTTCATACGACAAGGGCTCATGGGGGGGGGCTTTCTTGGTTGCTGTCCCGTTGCTGTGGAACTCTTTGTTTGAGACCAAGCCTGCGGATCTTCTGGAGGTGGTGCAAGACTTTTTTGTTTATAAAGGCATTTGGTGGGTGGGGATAGGGTTTGGGTGGGAGGTTTGTTGGGAGGTTGGGGTTGGAGTGGGTGGTTCTGGGATGAGGGTAGGGGTTTTTGTAATGTATTTTAATGTTATTTAATTGTATTACAGTTTTATTATTGTAAGCTGCCCTGAGCCTTTTGGAAAGGATGGGGTATAATAAATAAATAAATACCTGATCTGAGCCCTCAGGTTAGGATGGGTCACAAATTGATGACCAATGTTGTCATCAATATGCTGATGACACAAGTGTACTTTTCTTTTTCATCTGACCCAGGCCCTGCAGTGTTGGTGCTTTCCTGGTAAGTGTAATACATAAATAAAATAAATCACGTATTCAGTACTTCTTTTTGAAATTCTGTAAGTTGTTGCTTGGTGTCACATGTATGAAAGGGATGCTATTTGATTGGAGGACGGAGCACAGGAGAACTTCTGGTGTTCCATTGTTAGCTTTCCTAGGTTTGCTGAAGTAACAAAGAGCCAAATTGCCAACGTACCAGATACCAAAATAATGAATTTGGCAAACTTTGCAAGAGCCACAAATTCCTGTTTGGCTAAACGGTGAGGTAGCAAAACAGCACAGAAGAGTTACTAGGAAGTAAAATAATAATTTACTATGAAGACTTAAACACAATAAATAATATCAATGATTATATTAAAACACAAATATCCCATCACGTTTTGAGGTAGTCTTTCTCAAGTCATAATATTAAAAAAAAACTAGCTGCCAACAGTATTGGATGCCAACAATATCTTTGCTCAATAGATAGACCTAGTAGAAGTCATCAGTGGCCCCAAACGGCTATTAAACAAAAGCTGCCACCTCTATTAAAAAAAATAATTAAAAATTGAGAGATCTGTAAAGAAATCTTCAAGCACTCAAAATAACTGCTATTTTGAGTGCTTGAAGATTTCTTTATAGATTTCTCTGATTTTTTGAAAGACTACCCTGAAGAAGAGCTTTGCCTCGAAACATGTCAGGATTGTTTTTTTAAGTTCATACATTGTTGTGTTTTAATATAATAATTAATATTGTTATTTATTGTGCTTATGTCTTTGTAGTAAATTATTATTTTACTTCCCAGTAACTCTTTTGTGCTGTTTTGTTGCTGTGTGTGGCTGTTACCGGCCTAATCCACTTTTTTGTGTCTACACAGTGAGCTGAACAGATACTCAGATCCAGTTTGTAACTAGGCAGAAATAGTTTGTCTCAGCTCTTGGATACATCTGGCCTGGTCTCTCTGCCATGGCTCAGGCTAGGGCCTTGGTGTCTGCAGCAGAGATCAGAGCTTTGTGCTGTGTCTGGTGTGATGGGACCTTGGTGGGCCATGTGACTGGCTAGGAGGGGACTTCTCCCTGCACCTCAGACTCCGAGGAGGGAGTACCCCCTGAGATGCCATGGTTACCACCCACATACCCCAGCAGCAGCACCACAGCTGTGTTGGGGTCACTACAAGGCAGATCTTTTCAGACTTCTATTCATGGTCCTATCACCACCATGAGGTAAAAGGACCTTCCCATCACTCAAAGTTTGCAGTGGGGGGCGGAGGAGAGACAGGGTGGCCCGGCCCGGTCCCCAAGGTCATTTCAGCACAAGGTCAAAGGGTGGGGGTGGGGCAGCTTGGTGCACTTGACCAGTAAGGGCCAGGGGACATCCACCGGTTTTCCCAGGCCAGGACTGGGGTGAGGGTAGGTGGATATTTAACCATCACTGATGGCCCATCTGCCATTTCGGGTGGCGGCTTATCACCCTCAGAGGCAGCCTCTCAACCAAGCAGAGAGCATGGGATGGAGAGAAGGCTGTGTGGTAGCAGCAGTTGGTAGTACCTTGTGCCTCAGACCGCCCACAATGCAGGCCAGTGGGAAGCAGGAGGTCTCGGAGCAGAGGGAGGGGTGGGGGAAGCGTCAGCTGGGATTTCCCCCAGCTGAGTCAGAGGCTCTGGTGCCCAAACAGGTCAGTAAGCCTCCCTCCTCGTTTCTCCCCTATGGGGGAGACTAGGTCTCAGAGCTTGGGGTCCAGACACAGGGGTGGGAAGGGGCAGGGAACTTGGCCTTTAACTGGGCACCAGATTTCTGTGGATGGAGTTACTGCCTCCTCCTCTGGGGACCGTGGGCCCTGGGAAGGAGTTGCTGGCCCTCATGCACTCTGACACTGAGGGCCTGGGAAGATCTTACGGCAGGTTGGGCAAGTTTCCTCCCTGCCTGCCCTGTACAACCCCTCAGTCCACCTCACTAGGGTCCGCAGTGACCCAGCCTGCCTCCTCGATGGACCTGTCTGTTATGCCCAGTCCCGGGGTGGTCTCGGGGACCTAGGCTCTCCTGCATTCAGGCCTGGGGTCCTTCCTTCCCCACAGGCAGCTCCTGCCCCTCTGGCCAACCTGCAGGCGGCTCCAGGGGTGTTGTCTGTTGCTCAGCTGGCCAGCTCCCTACTGGTGGCTCCCTGGGGGGAAAGGGTGGTAACAGCAGGGTACGGTTCAGGCAAGTGGTATAGCAGTCACAGCAGGGCAGGGTCCATCGACTCCAGCAGGGGGCAGTGTAGCAGCAGGAGTGCAGCAGATACATTACAAGGTACATTTTGCTATTGGGATAAGCAGGTGGTGGTGGTAACAGACTCCCCGGCATGCCTGAGGTGAAGGTCCAAATAGGGCGGTTCCAGGAGTGAGGCAGACCAGCCAGGGGTCCAGTTGGGAGTGGACATGTCCAGTTAGATCAGGCTTCCATACTGTAGCTTCGCCTTCCCGTTGGGAGCACATCCCGGCGACAAGGGAAAAGATCTTAAAAGGGGAATTTGTGTATCTGTTTTCCCTGCTGAATAGGGAGACCATAAGATAGGCTATGGATAGGAAGGAACAAGAGGAGAAGGATAAGATAGCAAGGAAGAAGCTCAAGGTCAAGAGGTTGGCTGTCAGACTACACCATTTACATGGACCTGGTGGTATCAGCTCACCCTTTGAGGACTGTGTCCATGGTGAAGTATGAACACATCATTCAGAAAGCCAGGAATATATACAGGAGCTCTGCCTGGCTTCTATACAATGAGGAATTTAGGGCCATGGCAGCTGATGACCCCTTCCTTAGTTTGGAGGTTCCCGACCAGGAGCTGTGGCTTGAATTTGTGCGCCCCATGTGGCCAGTATTAGGCTTGAGACTGGACAGTGGGCTGATCCTCCCCTTTGTGACCACGAAGAAGCAAGGGGAGTTTGGGGGCTTTTGCTGGAGATTTAACGCGGGCAAGTGCACACACACTGACTGTCAGTTCCGCCATGAGTGCAAACACTGCAGTGGACAACACAGTAGGAACATGCGCAGCACGACCCACTTCAGACATGTTGGGGCATCCACAGGCTTGGTGGGCTAGAGTCCCCTCGCCAGTGAAGCTGGATGCCCTGTGGGGTTTGCTGGTTGATGGTGGTGGCTGACCAGGCTTACTTGTTAGAAGGATTTGGTGTGGGCTTTTGGATTCCTTTTATGGATGATAGGGTTCATGTTACTGCCACAAATTTGAAGATGGTGCAGAGTCTTGAGACAGTTTTGCATCAGAAGATTGCTAAGGAAGTTCAAGCTGGCTGAGTGGCAGGCTCCTTTACTAGCCTGCCCTTTCCCACCCTAAGGAGTCCCCCCCCCCCACCCCGGGTATTGTCCCCAAGAAGGCCCCTGGGGAGTATCATTTGTCATATCCCCAGGGATGTTCAGTTAATGATGCATAATTCAATATGGTGGTTGAGCCAGTGAAGGTTTAGGCAGGGAGGCCCTTATGGCCAAGAGTGATATCAAGTCAGCCTTCAGATTGTTACCGGTTCACCCGTCCAACTTTGACCTGCTGGGATTTCAATTTGATGACACATTGTATTTCGATAAGACAATGCCTATGGGCTACTCAATTTCTTGCTCAGCGTTTGAGTGCTTCAGCTGCTGCTTGGAGTGGGCGGTTCTGCCAGGTTTAATGGGTTTAACGGGATCACATTCACACATTATCTGGATGACTTTTTCTTCTGTGGCCAGTTGGGCATGATCAACTGCTGTGACCTGTTGGCCATTTTCCAAAGCCTGGCAGCTTGGCTGGGAGTGATGCTGATGGCAGAGAAAATGGAAGGGCCAAGCGTTTATTCTGTTTGGGCACTGAAATAGACACGAGGGCTATGGTCTGTAGATAGCTGGCCGACAAGCTTGAGTCCTTGAGGTGTCTGGTGGAGGAAATGGGTTACATTGAAGGAGTTGCAGTTAGTTACTGGACATCTGAACTTTGCTTGTCAGGTAGTGGCACCAGACAGAGCCTTTTGTGTCAGGTTGGTGGCAGCAACGGTTGGACTGACCAAGCTGCACCAGCATACCCGGGTGACTGCAAGCATGAAGGAGGACCTCTGAGTCTGGATGAGGTTCCTGCAGGAGTATTGGGGTTTTGCTTTGGAGGTCTAGACTGCTGCTAGAGGCTGATTTTTAGGTGAACTCAGATGTGGCTGGTGCATCCAATACAGCTTTGGAACTTATTCCAGGGGCTGGTGGTGTGCAGAAAGGTGACCCCTGGAGTGGCACAATAAGGGCATTGTGAGGGATATTACATTCCTTGAACTCTTCTCTATTTTAGTAGCAGTGTTCATCTGAGTCTCTGAGTTTCAGAACAAAAAGGTGTAATTCTGGTGTGACGATATGGCAGAAGTGCAGGGAATTAATTCCCAGTCCGCAAACTCTAGTAGAGTCAAGGCCCTCATGAGAGCGCTCATTTACATTGATTCAACATCTGCTTTAGGGCCCAGCACGCGCCTGGTATAGACGATAGTATCGCGGCGATCTTTCTCGTTTTCAGGGGGAGAGCTTTCATTCCTTGGCCCCTGGAGCCAGAAAGGAGCTCAAGACTTGCCTGTGCAGCTTTGGAACCTTAGCTCATTAACATACTAGACTAGAGAGTGTGTGGCATTCAGTGGCCTGCAGACCTTTCAAGCTTATATGTGGACCTTCAGGGAGTTTGATGAGTTTGTGTGTGGGATGTTCAGGCAGTTCTGGTGGTCCATAGAGGAGTATCTGGTGCTGAGATTCATGGTGGCCCTCACAGCCTGACCCCTTCTACGATCACAGGAAGACTATTGGTATTTCCGTCTGCTCCAAGATAGCTGGTTCTCCCAACCCTTGTGCAGGGGAGCCTTAGAAGAGTGGTTGCAGGCCTCGCAGCATGCAGGGAACACCAGACAGGTGGTTTCCCTAGCTATACTGAGGGGACTACTTCTACATTTTCAGCAGTTCTGCTGGGGGTGGGGAGGCTATTCCGTGTGGCTTTTGTGGTGGCATTTTTTGGGTTCAGAAACCCTTCAGAATCAGTGAGCTGGTGCCAGGTTCCAGGATTGACAGATCCAGAAGGGCAATCAAATATGGGGACCTGGCACTGGAAAGCGGCCAGGTGACCATAAGGGTCAAGATGTCTAAGATGGACCACGGGAGTAGGGGTGAGCATGTCATGCTGTATGCTTTGCCCGGTGGGAGCCCTCAAAAATTACTTAGCATTACATCCAGCTGGGGGTGGGCACTTTTTATTCATGGTGATGAGAGTTGGCTCACACAGTTCCAATCCATGACAATCTTTCGTAGATGTTTAATGGCAATGGGTTTAGAGTTTAGTTTAGAGTTTAGATACAGAGTTTAGTTCACATTAATTTAGAATCGGGGCAGCTCCCTCAGCAGTGGAGACAGGATCTAGGATAGATGAGATACAAGCAATTGGGCGATGGCAGTCTGGCACCTACTGAAGCTATATTAGGTGACTGCTGGTATCTCCTGCTTATCTTCTTTTGCTCCAACTTCCAGGTGCAAGACCTGGCCAGGCGATGCCATGAATTGTAATATGTGGCCACAGCATCGTGCGTTGGGCACAGAAGAGGGCAGCCAATACATACCTGGGGTCTCAGCTTGGGCTGAGCCACCTCGTGCAGATCAAATGGCATGAGAGGTGCGGCATGCAATGGGCCCCATTTATGCCTTGGTTCACTGGGGCCATCAGGGGTGACCAGGCAACTGATACCCTAACTGTGCACTTGGGCAAGAATGATCTGGTACAATGTAGTGGGTAAGGCTGGTCTTAGATATAGAGAAGGACCTAAGGACCGTGTTGGGTATGTGCCCAGAGATGACCATAGCCTGGTCAACCACGTTGAAGCACAGAGTGTTGAGTAGGGCGCTCCACCCTGAGAGGATAGATAGGAAGAAGAAGAAGATAAACAAGGAGATGGCCAAGTGAGTTACTGAGAAGGGCAGAGTAGAGATTAGGCACAGCACGACTGTGAGTGTGGCCCCAGGGCTTTTCAGAACAGATGGGATGCACCTATCCAATGTCAGGGCTGATTTGTTTTTAGCAGGCATGAAGATTGTGATTTGTGACGTGCTGGGCATCCCCTCTGGTGTGGGATGGAGGCAACTGAGCTAGCTAGCCAGTGCCTCTAGTGGCGGGGTCCTGACCAGCAATCCCTAGGAGACAGTAGGGCTAGGAAGGTGTCCTGGGGGATGGGGCATTGAGTCATGGTTACTTCGGTTTTGCTTGCCATGGGGCACTGCGGGTTGGCGTCTGGGGACAGGAGAGGCACAGTTTACTGGGCTTTCCAGCTGGTGGGTTGGGACTCACCTAGTTTTGCTCCCCCACCCCACCCCCTTCTTGACCCCAGTGGCTTGGTTGGGGCCAGTTGCCGAATGATCGCCCTGCAATTCTGTAAGGTCATATGTGATATGTGTTGAGGGCCGTCTGTCTTGGAAAGGCTTGCCAAGTGGTGGACTTTGTTCCAGAGGTCAAACCCTGCGAAAGCACATGGCCCTGAAGATGGGTGTTAAGAGTGGGTTGACTGGTGGGACCGAGTGGGCAGGGATGCCCAATTGTGATCTGTGATGACTGAAGCATGTTGGAGTATTTTAATAAAGCTATGGCCCATGTTTAACCCAAAGAACCCATGTCTGTCTCTTCTTCCTACTTCCCGTCTGCAGTGCTAGACAGAGCTGGAGTGCTGTAACTGATGTCTGCATGCAGCCTGTGAGAGTTGTACGCACTTTGTGCTGTGCTTCTTGGGGCGGGAGAGTGTCTGTGGGGATGCTCTGCATGTCACACAGACCTGATCAGTGAAAGGCAAGGCCAGAAAGTTCTGGGTTCCACCCTTCATTTCAGAGCTAGCAGATTGGCCTCTGGGGTGAGCTACTTGGCCTAGAGTTCGATTTGCCTTTTCCAGCTGTCGGCTGTGCTGGCAGCACTTGGGCCATCGGGTGGCTCCTAGAGTGGGTCACTGCTCTGTAATCTCTGTAATAGGGAGGCTGTGTATCCCAACGCGCCATGCTCTTCTGCAGTCTGAGACGCTGGGTACATTCTCTAGCACCTGTGGCCCTGCAGACTTTCCTGGGGGGAGCACACCAAAGAGATGATGAATTGTTTAGCAGAAAATGCTAAACCTTCCAGACCAGACCTTTCCTTGTCCCAGCTGTATTTTGTGTCCTATAGGACAGAGAGCAAGTCAGGGACAGAGAAGAAGTCTGGAAGGTGAATTAGGAGGTGATTCCCTCCACCTCTCTAATCTGCGCAGAAAGTGTATCCTCTGAGGTACATGGATATGGGCCTTTTGTTAGCGTGATATTTGCCAGTCAGAACACCCATCCCTCAAGCGCCTTTCCCAGCATTGATGCCCTTAAGGGCCTCTCTTCACTAGGAAAGAGCATTGTGCTTTGGCACTGTGTTAACAGATGGGCTGGAGGGAGAGCAAGGAGGTGGGGATCTGTCCCAGGACAATTTCCTGCACCTTCTAGAGGGAGGAGGAAGCCCTGTCATGGCCTTGTGTCCTCCTCACACAGACATCTGGCAGCAGCTTCACAGTTTCTATGGGGCATGTTGGGAGATGGGGGATGTTTCTGCTTGTAGCAAGGTTTGCTGCTATCTACACGAGCTCTGTTGCAGTGTCACCCCCTGCATCAGGAGTAGTGTGTTCAGGGCACCAAGGCTGCTGTGTATAGGGGCATATGCATTCAGCCCCCCAGCCACCCTCAGCCCAATGCTGGGCATTCCTTGCTCCCCTCTCCCACCCTGCAAATGGGGGTTCCTCCCCTGGGGATCCCAGTTGGAGACTGGGGAATGGGTTGGTGGTTACCCCTAAGAGTGTTGTTAATGCCAGGGCTGTGCTGGGAGTGGTGCTTGCTCTGAGCCTGGTGTATGCAGTGTGCTGAGATGGCAGTCAAGGTGAGGGAGTGGCGGCAGCAGCAGTGGACTCCAGGGAAGGTCCAGCCAAGTTCGGCCCAGCTGAGGCCTCGGTTGGCAGCTTGCCACAAGCGCACGCTGGGCCTGATCCAAATCAGGGTCAGCACCTCTTGGATTCAAGCCTCCAAACTGGCATAAAATGGAGTCACTTTCTTCTTGCAAACAGAGCTGCAGCCCAGAGAGACTGTAGGCCCTGTCACCCCCCCACTATAAGATTGAGGTGGAATAGCCCATACTCCCCCTCCCACCAGTCTCTGTGGGCTGCCCCTCTGTATTCCATTGGAGGGAAGCCATTGCCAGCACTGCAGAACCCCATGGGGCTCTCGGAGATGGCTCTCCCCCCAGCCATGCAATTGTGTCTCTACCAGCGGCCGAGCCAGCCTGTCCCAGGACATAATCGGTAAGTCCCAGCAGGAGGCAGCTCCGTGAGCTCATTCATTGTGATGCATGGTGCAAAATGCATTTCCTGCTTCCAAACGTAACAACAAATAAGCCAAGGTGCAGAACGTGGCATACAAGAGGCATCATGCAAAGGTCATAGGCATTGGCTTTTGCTTGAGTAGAATCAGCAGCCCAACCTGACCAAGTGGCACTTGCAGCTCTAAGAGAGAGGATGAGTTCTGGAGACAGCGCTTTCCTCTCTCTTCACAGGGCACTTTGATACCGTTGAGCTGAAAAACAGTTACCCCGAATCAGGTTGGGGTTTTCAAAACTCCTCCTCTCTGACCCATTGTTGTCTCTCTCCCAGGGTTGCTCTGACCTCACGGTCCTTTCACCTGCACTAAGGACTCTCCGTCACAAACAAAAATCACATGTAGAGAATGTGAGACGCATGGCTCTCGGTGAGGTGAGACAGTGCCCAAATCAAACCAGGGCAGGGGAAGGCGAGTGATTGCTTTTGGCATACAATGACAAACAGTTACCGGAACACTCAGGAACAGAAAAAAATATGCCACTAGGTCCAAAGACTGGCACTTAGGAAGGTGAGAAAAACTGAAAAGAGAGGGAACCAAAATGTCACCCAGTTGAAAAACGGAACAAAGAACTGGGAGCAGCTCCGAACTGGTCACAGGACTATGAAGCACTGCCTGCCTGCCCTTGGGACTCCAGGACCCTGCGGGTACACGGCATGACTGACTGACTGACTGACTGTTGACGAACATGAGGCTATGCATGTACACTGGCAGCTTCGGGATGGGTGTGTGGCAGTCAATGGGATGGCAGGAGAAAGAGAGAGAAAGAGAGAGAGAGAAAGAGAGAGGGCAGAATTGTTCTTCTTCCTCTTACCGTGTCTTTGGAGGACCTACGTCTCTTGAAGCTGGAGGCCAGGGTGGAGGTGATGGACCTAAAAGTGGCTTTCTTTTTAGGGTCAGGTTCTGCTCTACCACTTTTTCTATCCTAAAATGAATATGTATAAGCGATTAGATCTCTAGTGTGTGGCTTTGACCGCTACATCTAGTTGAAAACTGCCCCGTGTCATGATCTCCATTTTGGCAAGAGAGCTACTGGAGGTGTTCTGCTGGTCACTCCCATCACATCCAGGAGGGCCCATCATGGCCCTAACTTGACTCTGGAGTTATGAATGGGCCACAAAGCTACTAAATCTAGTTGGATTGGTTTGGGATATGGAGAAACAAACCCCGTTTGGGGCGAGCAGCCCTGCCCTGCTCTGTGTCAGTAACAAGGCCTGCGTGGCTAACCTGGCATCCCGTGGGAACCATTTCCAGTGTCCCTAGCAGACATGCCTGCTTGCCATTGTTTCTGCCCCTTGTGAAAAAGCTAGTCTAGCTAGACCGAGAGGCGAGATGCTGCACCTACCACTAAATAACAATGCTCTGAGCCTTTTCTGAAGCTGAATCCTACGGCCACAAGAGAGAGAGAGGACTGCATTGAAAGAGAAGTCATTGTATGAATATTCTGTAAAAAAATGTATTCCAAAATTCCAATGACGCATTTGTGCAAAGCTGAACTTTTTCCAAAGTAAAAAAAGGAAAAGAAAGGGAAGAAGCAAAGCGTTAGCGCTATGACATTGTCAGGGATGGTATGAACTCAAAGAGAAACAGAACTCAAAAATGTAGCCATTGGCGGTAGGCAGTCAGACCTGGTTAGCATGGGATGGGGCTTGGGAAGTGTTGGGCTAGGGGGCTTTGGCCAATTGGTGCAGGATCCTTCCTCCCCAATTGCTTTCATCCCTTGGGTGATGTGCGGGAGTAACCAGGTCTGACTCTACCAGTGCCCGGCGGTAACCAAATGTATCCCGCTGGTGCACGGGGCATGCTTGGGGGATACATTTCCTCCTCCTTTTTCAGTTCTCTCTTTTGCAGACATGCACAAACAGAAAGGAAAGCAAGATGGATGGGATGGAATGTCTTTTTCTTCCATGGCATCTCAGGAAATAGCCATGGCAAAACTGTGATCCCCAAAAACCATTATTTTTGTTTGTTTGTTTTAACAAATAAATCTTTCCACTTGCCTACCTTCTAGTAATGTACCAGATACTAGTGGTCTGACGTTTCCTCCTGTGGAAAAGTCTTACATTGTCAAACTGATCTTTATCATGAGAGTCTGTTTATCCCCACAGGGCAACATGCGTAGCTCACAGTCCCACAGATTCTCCCAATGACCCAGGGCAGTATTTTCTAGAAGGTTGGCAAGTGAAAAATGGCAGTGACTAGAGTGCTCTGTCCCAGCAGACTTAACCACTTCAGTGCTGCTGCTTTGGGGGGAGAAAAGAAAAAAAGAAATGGCTTTTTCAATACTGTATTAGTGAACTGGACCCAAAGAGCGCTCAGTTTGCCTAATAAAGTATGTAGCAGCCTGTCCTTGTCCCTCACCCACTGCTCCTTCCGTCACCCGGCTGAGCAGCCCTGTTCACATGTCATAGCCAAGGCTGCTATCACATGGCCATTTCATTTCACTTGGGGAAAGTGACGCCGGTTTCAAGGCTCCCAACCAGGGCTCAGCTTTTCCTCCACTTCTTCTCTGAGCTTTGGTTGGGGAGAGTCAGATTACAGGGTCTCTTTGGGCACTGGGGTTGTTTCCTTCAAGAAGAGAAACAGCCCAGGCAACCGAGCAAAGCTCTGGGGACCCTACCAAGTGGGCTCATCCCAGAGCACCTGGGAAAGAGAGACATCACAACCATGCTGACCGACCTCTAGGAGAACAAGCGCCAGAGGTTCCCTCCCCTCAGGATTCCCCTAGGCATGAGAGCAAGGGAAGCTCCCCAGCGAGAGGCCAGAAAGCTCTGTCCTGAGAGCAGCTATGCTAATAGCACCCAGCAGCATTTTGGGCCACGTCTCCAATTGGCAAGAGCACACACCGCCTCACTCTGGGATGAGGCTAGCGACTGCCCTTACGCTGAGGGGTGCCGCATTAGAGGTCACACCCCTAGCAGGAGAGCAGCAGCAGGACAGGGCTGCGGTTGGCACTGCTGCCAAGTGCAGGCAGATCACAGCACGGCAATGCAATGGCATTTGGAAGGAAGAGGCCAGAACTCAGACAGAACGAGACCCTGCTACTGCGTGCAGTCTCCGCAAGAGCAGTGTGTCGATCGCCCTGGGAGCCCAGCGGAGGATGGAACAACTCTGGACAATTGGGCTGCTTTTGCCAGGGATTTGGGTTTGAACCGTGCACAACTCACCTCCTGGGAGAGATTGCATCGCACAGCATGCTAGTACCAAGGAGAGCCCCCGCTGGCAGGATGGGCAGCTCTGCCTTGGACACTAGCAGCAGGGTGCCACCAGGGAGTCGGGGAAGGCTGTGTGGGGCAGTCCCTGTGCTACCCCATAGCGCCGTAGTCACTGATTGGGTGAAGTGATGGAAAACGCACCTGTTGGAGATTTGTGTTAAAAACAGTCTGTCCTACCTGCAGGTTTTTCCGCCACACATTAACGGCTGCAAACGCCAGCTGCATCTGCTTCCTCCGCGCATCCTTATGCCTTTTGTAAGCTATCTCTATGAATATTAAAAATATCCCGGCAACAATACCTCCAGCCACCAGCATGAACACACCTGAAAGAAGCAGGAGAGTTACACAGAGGGCAGGAGACACAGCCTCGCACAACTCAGCATTGGCCGCAGGTTAGTAACGTCCCATACCTGTCCCTCCCCTTCTCTAGAGGGACCTAAACAGGATAGGCCTCGGGGGGCACATCTTCCCCTTGGTCATGCCCCCGCCAGACTCTCCTCAGCACACACTCCCAGTCCCTCCTCTCCTTCCAGGTGCTATCTGCATCCTGGAGAAGGTGGTGTGCATCATGGGGGGAAAGGAAGAGGGAGTGGGAGGGATGAGCAGGAGAGGGTACTTGAAGTATCCAGATGGGAGTGTGGGGGGAGTTTCTACTCTCCCTTGTGCTTCAGTGGTGACTCGCAATCAAGGACCCTCAAGGTGACAGCATTGCCAAGCCAAGGTAAGGGAGATGCCCCAGGACATTCCCGTGGCATTTGCCCAGAGTCCTGGTTTCGTCTGCAGTGGCTGTTTCTCGGAGAGATAAAATGATAAGCAGGGATGTCCAAGGGCACCTTGAATTACCAGGGGACATTGGTACAAGGTGAAATCAGAATTATGCATGTTATTTGTACGGCAGGAGCACCAGACAAAGGAGAAGGATCCCACTGTGCTGGGGGCCAGCAAGCAACTGAGAGGGACAGTCTACTGCTCAAATTAGGGGGGCCCTTAATGAAAACACAAAGTGCCACTCCCTGACTCCCATTGCTGGAAGCCACAGCCACTGGAAGCCGCAGCCCCTGGCTCTGGCCTGGCTCCCCATGTCCCACTGGGGACAGCAGGAACCATCTACAAGGCTGTCTGGCTGGCAGCCTGCAGGCTGAATCCAGCACACGGAAGGTTTCCATCTGACCAACAGCCGTAAAATCTGATTTTATTAAATATCTGTATTTTCTAAATTAAATATAAATTTCCAAAATGGTATCGTGCAGTAAAAGCTTCAAACTCTGTATGTTTAATGTGAGATGTTTTTGTATGAACAGGGTTTGGCTATCCCGTCCAAGAGGAATAGGGTACACTGGCTGCACAATGAGGGGGCTTGGTGCAATCCAGCCTCTCAGCCCATTGCTGTGAGGCAGTCTTGCCCACAGGGGCCAAGACATCGCACAACCCTGGTGGAGTCCTGGCTTTGGGCGTTTATAAACGATCCCACTTACAAGCGGGATCGCTAAACGCCGGCTTTTCTCCCCGCGCAGCTTCTGCATGCCGTGTCTGATGTTCAGACACGGCGCAGAGTGCGAGTGTGCATGCGCCCGCTTCTGCGCATGCGCACTCGCCGCGGAGCCAGGAAGTGCGGCGTAAAGCCGGCACTTCGGGAATCCGCGTCGGAGGGGGCAGGCGAGCCTGCCCCCTCCGATGCGGATTAAAAAGCAGGGCAAGCAAGTAGACGAGCGGCAAGAAAGGCAATCAAAGGATCAGCCGCCTTTTTTGTCTCGTCTATAAACGCCCTCAGTCTGCAGTGTACTGTGGGAGTGCATCATTAAACACAACACCTGCTATTCTGCTGCAGGGGACGGGGGAGAGGAGAAGTTCATACACGGGAGGGGGTTACATGGATGATCAACTTGATCTAGCTGAAATGCTGGTCAGACACCCACACTGATCTATGAAGTGGTTTGAAGAGACTCAAGGTGAGGCCCAAACAGTTTCCACATCTCAGACACAAATGCTGACCCAGCTCACCCAATATCAAAGGAATCTACTTATCACTGAGCAGGGGTAGGGGTGGCCAGCCAGTCCCAGAGGGACTTGGAGGATAGTACTGAGGGGGGAATTTGACTAGAGGTGGTGGGAAATGACTTTGCCGACACCTTTATAAACAATCAAAAGCCAGGCTGCCCTCCCAGGTGCTAATGAGGACCATCCCCACCCAGGCCAGGCAGTGGAATAACCCCCTGTCCCACAGCACAGTCCTCAATCTGCTGCATTGATGCCAGCCCCAGCCGGGGGGGGTTCTCAGCCACAGAGAGCTCCAGGGGGCTACTCCAGAGATGGACCTTCCTGTCACTCGCCTTTCTCTCCAGACTGGCAGGGACCTGCCCAGTTCAGACCAGGCACTAAGATGTGACGCAGCCTGCTTGCACTTTGCCCCAATTTACAGGGGAAGGGACAGGTCGCACAGCAAGTCCCAGCCTCCAGCTTTAGTCCCCAGACCCCACTCCGCTCCCAGAACAGATCTAACCATGGACTCCTGACTCCCAGCACCCTCTTACTAGACCCTGCTCCTCTCTCAGAGGACACAGGCTCCCAAGCACCCTCTAGCTCCCCCCACTCCCTCCTTAAGCTGGAAATAGAACCCAGGAGTCCTGCCTCCCAGCACCCCCTGCTCTAACATTTAGACCCCAGTTCCCGCCCATAATGGTGGAATGCAACGCAGGAGCCTTGGCTCCCAGCCTCCCACTCCATAGAATAGGAGTATTCTCGGTATTGTCTCTGCCAGGCTGGGTCCAGAGCACTGCTCTCCACCCCCGTTGGGCCTGGATGACATTGCTCAGTGGCTGCAGCAAAGGGGGAGAACCCTCTTCAGAGGGGCAAGATTTAGCCACTGGGGCTACAAAGGGAAGGTTGGGGGTGCAGGGACCTGTCCCCTGCACTGAGTCCTGCAGAGTCAATTCAGGCATCTCAGTGGGGACACACCAGCCTCCCAGCTACAGGCAGGACAAGCCCAGGGCAGAGGGGCAGGGCCCACAGGAAGAGGCCAGTCTTGGAGAAAGCAGGTCATGGTGCAACCAGGAACCCACCTGCCATGTTTTCAAAGGTGAGCGTCGCTGGGGCATTGCTACGGGAATCGCATTCCTGATACCTCACCCATGTCTTGTCCAGGTCCTCCATGAAACCGTTCTCATGGGATCTGAAAGCACAAGTAGCAGGACAGAGCACTCGCTGGAGCCATACCCTGCAGGGGGGGCGGGGGTGTGTGTGTGTGTGTGTCATATGATTGCCAGCTCTGCAGGCTAGGGAATCTTCTCACTCTGCCTGGCCCCCAATGTCTCCCTCTCCTCATAGAGACTGGAAAGGGCCAGCTCCAGTTTGCTCTGATAAGGGGAATGAGAGAGAGGCTGTAGCTAGGGTGGGGTGGGGGTGAATGCAGGTGTAGGGGTGTGGGAATGAGTGTGGATGGTGCATGCATGGATGGGGGAGTGAGACTGCACGCGTGTATGTGTATGGGATGTATTAATGAGTATTTTTGGCTGGGTGTATGCATGAGATGTAGGTGTAAATGTATGCGTGCATAGCAGGTGTGCAGAATGTGTGAAGGAATGACTGCATATATGGGTGCAGGTGCGGAAAATGAGTGTGTATCGTGTGTGTGTGAATATGAGGTGTGTATATATAGGATGTATTCATGAGCATGTGTGCATATATAGGAGGAGTACATGAATGTATATTGGGGAAGTGAGTGGGGGGCAGGTGGATATGTGGATGGGATGTTAATGCGTATTATGGTGTCTGCGTATGTGTGTGGATGGGATGTGGGAATGAATGTATATATGGAGGAGTGTGTATGTTTGCATGACAGAGATTACTTTCTGAAAAGCTGGACATTGTCCTCTGCTCCCCACAAACACCCAACCCCCCCCCCCAATGAATGAAATGCATTCTCTGGGAGCTGGGCCCCGGGGCTGAGTCTCAGCTAAACAGGGACTTGCACAGCATCCTGTTTGAGAGCAGAGGCAGTCTGGGTCATGGAGTCCCTGATTCCAGAGCAGGGGTCTCCAAGGCTGACTGACTGATGCCACCATCCCATGAGTGGAGAATCACTGGGCAGGGGCTTGACAGCCCAGCAACAATGCTCTCTCTGTATGGCCACCCAGGGCCTGTCTCCCAGCCACACCGCCCCCGTGCCTGCATGCAATGTACAGAGAGCTCGGCCTATGGTGTGGGCAGGTACAGACTTGAGGATGGCCAGGGAGACGTTCTGCTTCCATGGGCTGTCCTTGCGCATCCCAATGCCGAAGCCGGAGCGGAAGAAAAGCTCCCCTGTCGTCACCAGGTCACACTTCTGGGAGGCTTCAAACTCCAGCACGGCCGAGTCCCAGATGAACGCATGCAGTTTGCTGAGGCAGCAGAGAGCAGAGACAGGTGAGATCTCTCGGACCCCACACCAGGCCAGTGACCCAGTGCACAGCGCCATGGCGTCACACTCGCTCCCTTCCCACCAGAGCCCTAAAGCTAGCGACTTGGTACCCCACAATATCACCACCTCCTCTCTGTGGCACGCAGCGGTGCTTCTCCCTCCTCCCAGCCACAGCCAGGTATCACCTGCTGGTTACTTCTCCGAGTTCCCCCTGCATCCCAGCACCCTGCCTGGATGACTCTGGAGGCTTGCTCTGGCCTGCTTGTCCCCTGTGACTCTGCCCTCTAGCCAGTCTCCGCCCTCTCAAGGAGCAGGCAGGGTAGTGGGGGCTGAGGCAGGCTGCAGTGGTTCCCCCCCTCCCACCCTCGCAGGCTCTGCATTTCACTCACTTGTCCCGTACAGCCTGAATGGCCTCAGCAGCACTCTCGTAGTTGTGTTTCTCCATGTGCCGGTACATGGTGCTCAGCTCCACCTGCCGCCGGAAGTAGATGTCCACAGAGCTCTGCTTAACTGTGGCATAGATGAACTTATCGGAGGGATTCCGGAGCTGCAGGGCAAGCGGGAGATGCAGGGGTCAGAGCTGCTGGCCCAGGTCAAAACCAACCGGGGGGGGGGGAGGGCAGTCTGCGAGCAGGTTGAGCTCTTCATCCTGAGACTGGTCCAGCCAGCACTGACCTGCCTCCTGCACACCCGTCAAAACTTCCAAAAGGAAAAACTGTTTCTTCTTCAGGGGTGTCGTTTCATAATGTCTGGGGGGAGCAATCGCTGCCCCCCCAGATCCTGTCCCCATGACTATGGATCCCCCCTCCCCCTTTCCCATCACCTTGCTGCTCTGGATTATGGAGCAGAAGGAGAGCAGGAGGAGAGCATACTGCTTGTGTGACATGCTCCCTCATGGAGAGAGGGGTTTGGCTGAGCCAGAGGGCTGTGCAGATCCATCCCCTACTCCTGTGTGTGAGCCCAGAAGCTGTCCTATCCTGCTGCTTCTGGTCCCTCTCCTCCACAGGGCAAAGACAAGTCCCCAGGAGCCCCTTCCCTGTAATCCCCTCAATACAAATGTCCCTCCTTCCTTGAAATGACACCCCTGTTCTTGTCCCCCTGGCACCTGGAGGGAGACACCAAATTCCCTCTGCCAAGGCCAGCGCCATCAGTGACCTGTGTTCCTTATCTGCTAGGAGAGGCCATGATTCAATGTTTCATCGTCGCTGTGATCAGTGGGGAGCACTCTCCAAGGAAGAGTCAGAGCTTTCCTTGTGGGAGACTGGGTAAATCTGCCTGGTGACAGGACAGGAGTACCCTGGTGGGGTCTCTCTTGGTGTAGTGGGGTCTCTCCTGGTCCATTTCTCTTTGCACAGGGCCACATAATGACACCAGATGCCAAAGCTGTATTTGTTCACAGTAATCACAGATTTCACAGTGGACTGTGCAATCTGCTCCTTTGAACAATCCGCATGTATGAAAGAACTGTGTGAATATTATGCAACTTGCAGCTGTGCCCACCTCCAACCTCTCAGGGGCAGACGGCAGTACCGCCTCTAAGCTGGTAGTGCGCAAGAGTTGACTGGAATTTGGAGCTGCAATGTGTCAATGCTGTGGGCTTCACCCTTCCCCTCCACTCTCAGCATCTTCTGCCCCAGCAACAGAAAGACCGTGTCTGGAGAATGTGGGGTCTATAATCCTAGGCATTAGGAACCTCTCTCTGCCATGACCCATCATTGGTTTCAGAATGAGACCTGGAGTCCTGAATGTCCTGACTTAATCATGAATTGTCTCTTTTGACACCATTGTGTACCAGGAAAGAAGCTGCTGTTACTCTGAGAAACCATGATCTGGCAAGGATTGCATTTGGATGTACGCAGAGTCCCCATGGATGTGTCTCTATCCAGGGCTCATCCCCCCACAACTACGCACCTACGCCATCACTGGGGAGGACATTTCGCATGTGCTCCTCAGACCCTGGCAGCTACAATTCCCCTACTCCCAGCTGGCCTTGGGAATGAGCCCATTGCTCACGGTTCTCCAGGAACTTTGCAGTGCTGGGGCTGACATAAAGATCATCCCCTGGAGGCCCATTGCATGAGCTCCTAGCCTCTTGCCACCGGCTACAGCTGCCTCATACCTTCTTCAAAATCTTCTTCAAAGATGGCCCCCAAACTAAGCTATTTTAATTTTTTCTGTTTCCAAATGGAAAGATTTTGTGTTATTTGAGTTTTTCTTTTCAAAAAATAATCATTAAACGTTTTAGCTTCAAAACCCAGCCAGGCGAACCCCGGGCGGTGGCAATCAAGCTCCATCAGTCTGCGGTGCCCTCAGCTGCCAAAATGGAGCTGGTAGAACCGCAAAAGACACATAGAAAATCATATCAAAAATGGCCTCTCCCCCTGGCTACTCTGGTTTCAAATGGCTGCTTATTGTTGTTTGAAGAATGGATTCCCAGCCCAGGAAGTAGCAGGAGCAGCCATTGGGCAGAGAATCCAGGCTGAGCCTGGAACTCCTTCCTGCACAGCTGTTTGCCTGTGTCTCATCATAGACAGTGGCCCGGGGCCTTATATGCACGCTTGGAAAGAGGTGGCTTGGGGGGCAGGAGGCAGGGAGCATGGGGAAGGTATGGTTTCATTCTGGGGGAGGGTATCAAGCAGAGAGCTCCCCTAGCTTCGGTCTCTGCAGCTTTCAATCCTTTCCCAGATCAGAGCCATGTGCTGCTCTAGCAGGGCATCCCTTCTCACACCAAGACAGTGGAACTGCAGTGTGGGGCCACATGAGCAAGACGTGTGTTGATCCATTCTGTGGCCCCACATTTACGCTGCTTCATGCAACATGTAACTCTTCTTGTGAACAGCCACAGCTCACACCCTGCCAGTGACACGCAACCATTACCCTGGGGTCATTGATGCCCGTGATTCTCTCCTCAGGTCTGTCCAACACCAGGAAGGCAGCCAGGTTGGCAGTGTAGGAAGCGACAATTATCATGGCAAAGCCAGCCCACACCATACCAAGGATACGAGCAGAGAAACTGCGGGGAGCACCTGGTGGGCAGAAGGACAAAGAGTCAGAAACAAACAGGCAGCTCCACAGAGTGATGTCTCCGAGCTCTGGACTGGCAGCCCTGGAGATGTGGGGCCCATGGCAGCAGGGGAAAGGGAAGTGCACTCTTTTCTCTGTCAGACCCTTGAAATTACCAGGTGCAGGGGGCTCCCAAGTGTCATGTGGCAAACCCACCCCATTGTGAGAAAGATAGGGTTACCATACGAGGACACTTATGAATCCGATTTATTTTGTGTTGTCTGATATTTTATATATGTATGTTGGTTTTTATCTTGTTTTATAGATGGATTTAATACTTGTCTGCTCTTTGTTTTTTTGTTTTTGCTCTAAGGTGAAAGTCATATAGAAATAAATGATTGATTGATTGATGTCCGTCTTGAAATGAGGCACCCCAAATTGGAAACACTACTCTAGGTGAGGTTTGACCAATGCCAAATGGAGCAGAATTATTACTTCTGCTGGCTTGGAAACAATACTTCGGTTAATGCAGTCTAAAATTGCATTAGCCTATTTTGCAGCTCCATCACACTGCTGATTCAGGTGTCTGGTTTGTGATCAACCACAATCCCTAGATCTTTTTCACGTGTGCTGCTGACAAGCCAGCTATCCTTCATCTTATACTTGTGCATTTGATATCCTTCATCTTATACTTATACGCGTCCTTGCAGCAGGGGAGGTTGCCGCCTTGCCTCAAGCAGGCTGTGGTGCGCCCCCTGCTGAAAAAAACATCTTTGGACGTGGATGCGCTCGCCAGTTACCGACCTGTCTCTAACCTTCCCTTTTTAGGGAAGGTTATTGAGCGGGCAGTGGCGCTCCAGCTCCAGGGTCATCTAGATAATATCGGGCTCCTTGACCCGTTTCAATCTGGGTTCCGCCCCGGCTATGGCACCGAGACGGCGTTGGTGGCCTTGGTGGACGACCTCCGCCGGGAGATGGATGCGGGATGTTCGACATTTCTCATCCTGCTCGATCTCTCGGCCGCTTTTGACACCGTGGACCATGGGCTGCTGTTGAGACGACTGCGTGACCGGGGGGGTCTGGACGGGACTGTTCTTGAATGGTTCCGTTCATTCCTCTCGGGGAGGAGCCAGCGGGTGGTGTTGGGGGAGGAAACATCGAGCCCCCGCGCCTTACCGTGTGGCGTTCCGCAGGGATCGATCTTGTCTCCATTATTATTTAACATCTATATGCAGCCCTTGGGGGAGGTCGTGAGAGGGTTCGGGGTGCGATGTCACCAGTATGCTGATGATACTCAGCTGTACCTCTCGTTTTCTACTGACCCAGACCCTGCTGTCTCGGTGCTATCCCAATGTTTGGAGGCCGTGGCGGATTGGATGCGGCGGAGCAGACTGAAGCTCAACCCAGATAAGACGGAGGTGATGGTGGTGGGGAGGGCGAAGGGGGTGGTGGCCCCCCTGGTTGGGGGGGTTTGCCCCCCTGTAGCTCAGCAGGTCCGGAGTCTGGGGGTCATATTGGACGCAGACCTGCGGCTGGAGCGGCAGGTGGAGGCAGTCGCTAAGGCTGCCTTCCGCCAGCTTTATCTGGTACGTAGGCTGCGTCCGTATGTCTCCGGCCCGGACCTGGCCTCCCTCATCCATGCCTTCGTCACCTCGAGGCTGGACTACTGTAACGCGCTCTACGTGGGGCTTCCCTTGTTCCTGGTTCGGAGGCTGCAGCTAGTGCAGAATGCGGCGGCTCGTCTCCTTATGGGGACGGGCCGTCGGGAGCATATTACACCTGTGCTCCGAGCTCTGCACTGGCTGCCGATAGCGTGCCGAGCCAAGTTCAAGGTGTTGGTGATGATCTATAAAGCCCTACACGGTCTGGGCCCCTCATACCTCAGGGACCGCCTCGCCCTCCGCGCCCCAGAGCGGCTCCTGCGGTCTGCCGGGGGTGCCTTCCTGGAGGTCCCCCGTGTTAAGCGGGGGGCCACAATGGAGAGGGCATTCTCGGTGGTTGGGCCGCGGCTTTGGAACTCCCTTCCGGAGGAAGCTCGTCTGGCCCCTAGCCTGCTAACATTCCGGTGGAGTTGTAAGACCTGGCTGTTCGCCCAGGCCTTTGGGAGGGAGGGTGGGTAGGGAAGGGCGTTTTAGCTCCCCCACCTACTTTGGTTTACTGTTTTTTAGTCCTGTTTAATATTTATATTATTTATGAGAATTTTATTGATTTTATTGTATTTTAATGTTGGAAGCCGCCCCGAGCTGCATGGCAGGAGGGGCGGGGTACAAATTTATGAAAATAAATAAAATAAAATAAATTTGGTTTTTCTTCTCCAGATACAGAACTTTACATTTATCTTGGTTGAATTTCATTTTGTTAATTTCAGCCCAGCTTTCCAACCTATCAAGATTATTTTGAATTCTAATCCTATCTTACAAGGTGCACCTGCATTTTCTCAACCTCATGAATGTATCCTTGTCTCTCTTGATGTTCACCTCTCCCTCGTCTCCCCCTTCCTTTTCTCTTATAGATTGCAAGTCCTTTGGGGTAGGGGCATGCCTATAACTACTGATGGTACAGTGCCAGGTACGCCACTGATGCTATATAAATAAAATAAAATAATAATAATAATAATAATAATAATCTGCAATCATGTTAAGTATTTCCTCCACCCCTTCATCCAGTCATTAACAATGATGTTGAATAGCACTGGACCCATTTGATACTCCCTCTAATTAGTTGTATTTATATTTGGACCAGTTCTGTTTTGGACCAATTCATTTGCTTTGTTTTGGATTTGTGTATTTGACTGGTATCTGCCTGGAAACTGGTCCTTCCAAACCTCATCTGAAACCAGTCCTGCCCCTCTTGGTCTGCCTGCCTGTCTCCTCCTGTTTGTTTTTCTGCAGAGCCATCCTGGTACACATGCTGGTCCCTGCTTTGATGTTCCTGAACTCCCCAGCCGTGATTCTGAGTTCCTGACACCTGTACAGGGTGCTGGGGTGAAGGCAGGAAGCATGTACATTCACTAGGCACTGTCCATCTCTCAACATGGGACAGATTTCCCTTAGTGCCCAGGACCTGTGCAGCCTTCCTTCAGGCAGCCATAGTGAAGCTTCCTTTCATAACAGCCCTGTGTCTAAGAGCTTTCCAGGGCCTACGGGCGGAGGCCTCCCCAGTGCCCATCTCCAGGCAAGCTAAGACAGTCTGTCTACCACAGCAGGGAGCAGCTTCTCCACTGCACTATACTGGTGACTAGAGCTGTCCTTTTGCCAGGACACTAGGACTGTTTGAATAGCACCAGTGGTTCCCACCATCCACTGTGCATGCATTTGCTGTCTCTGCCTCAACAAGGCTGGATTTCAGGAGAGCATTGCATTTTGGGGTACCTGGAATGGACCACCACCAAAGACCTTTGTTTACCCTCCTCTCTGCTGTCCTGTCTCACTGGCTCCCTCAGCCAGCCAGAATGGAGCAAGCACCAGTCTTCTTTCAGGAATGGCTGACAGGAGAGCCCCAGCCCCTCAGAGTGCTGTGGGAGCTGAGTTTGTGCACTGACCCAGCCTGGCTGAGGTCTTTCTGCCTCTGCCCAGCCTCTCTCAAACAGGCCTTGGAGGATGCTGTCCCTGCTTCCAGCCCCTGCCAGCACAGGCAGCTCAGTTGCACGGGCAAGCCAGGGCACACCTGTGAGCCCTTCTCCTCCCAAGGTCCTTGCTGTGCCTATGTCATTTGCTGTCATGGGTCCCTGGAGCAGATGGGTGTGGTGGATTCTCTCCGCTGCAGGGTCATTGTGGATTAGGAGGCAGCATGAGTAGCATTTTGTCACAGCCGTCTCTGTTATAACCCGTGACATTTTGCCACCCAAGACTGCAGAATACTTGGGCAAAGGGGAGGTAAACTCTACCTGCAGTTCTCTATGGCAGTTCTCTTCAGTCCGGGATAACTGTACATGAGCACTATCCCTGTATTATTTTATACTGGGTAAAAATAAAACCTCAAAAATCAGGTTGGACAATTCAGGGATAAAACCAGGAAGCAGGAACTATTTATACCGGGATGTCTATGCACAGGGACAACTAATCCCTGAATTAGATGGATTTATTCAGGGATAATGCACATATAGAAGTACCCAATAGGTGAACTCACACATAACACTGATTAAATTGGATGTCCGCGGGGCCCTGGAAGATGTGTAACAAGCCTCAAATTAGTGTTATGTGTGAGGGAGTCAATGGGAGTTCCAGCCCCGCTTTAAATGCGGATTTGGAGTCCAGATCAAATCTAAACACCAAATCTGCAATTAAAGCGGGGCTGGAACTCCCATTGAATCCCTCACAAGCAACGCTAATCCGGGGCTCGTTATACATGTTCCAGGGGCCCTGCGGACATCCAATGTAATCAGCGTTACGTGGGAGTCCACCCAATGACATGCTCCCAGGCAGACCTGGCTCTGTGCTGCGCCTCACAGATAATGAAGTCTATACTGGGGAAACAATCTATTCCGAACCCGGGCGGGAGCACCTTCCTGAAGGCCACGTGCCTCACCTTCCCCGATGCCAGAATTGAGCAGGACCCCCCAGGAGAACCACATGGCAGAGGAGAGGGTCAGGGCATCTTCCTCCTCTTCCTCGCTGTTCACTTTGAACCGGCCAAACGGGCTAAAAAAGCAAGAGCCCCCTGTTCAGTCAGAGCTGTAGTGCCCCTGATCCGCGACAGACATGCCCCAGAAGCCTATGGCTGCTCTTCACTCTGCAAGGCTGTCTGCAGCATGAAGCACCACCATGACGGTGCCCCACTCATCCTTAAGTACAAGGTTTCCCCAAACGCTGCATCCCTACAGCTTTATTCCCAGAGAGGTGGGCAGTCCTCCTCCCCACCAGCCAATTCTGTGGCCCTTCCTGAGGCGTGGCTTCCCACCTGCACTCCAGTGTTGGCAGCTCCTGCCACCCACAGACCCACGAAGAAGAAACCCTAACCACACCCAAGTGACATCAGCCAGGTAAGAATATGGGGCACTCAGCTCCAAGGGGAAGCTGTGAACCCCTCCACCCCACTTGGGCAAAGGTTTGGTGATTCTGTGCCACGCAGGGAGCTCTGTGGCCCTTGCAGCAGGAAGGGAGGGCAAATTCCAGACATCAGGGCTCTGCACTGATCATGCTCTGCAGATCACACCCAGGCCAACAGCTCCCAAATGTTTGAGCTGGGGCCATTGCCAGCCCTCAAAGGTCCTCATGGCTCAACATGCACCCACTGGCCTCCATAGCTGCATGAACTGATCAGCCTACAGCCAGTGCGGGTACAATGCCAGCCCTTTCTACCCAGGTATGGGGTGCTGCCAACAAGGGCAGAAGCCACGGCTACTGCTAGCGTCATGGCTTTGTGAAGCAGAGTTTGGGAGCCCCTGAGAGCTTGTCCAGGTTGTCACAAAGGCCAGGGCAGGCCAGGGGCAGGCAGGCTATTCCTTGTAGGGGCCTCCAGACCCACTGTGCCTGGTGGGTTTCCATGAAGTTCTGATCTCATAGGCAGCCACTGCCCCGGGGTAGGCATCACATTCAGCTCCAGCTACGTCTCCCTCCTGGGCTCTTGAGCTCCCCCCTCAGAGTACTGTCTGAGCCTGGGTGACTGGGGCCTGGTGTGCAAACACATCCGTCACTGTCTGCACCCCACTCCTATGCTCATATACCCCAAAGAGCTACTCACCTGAAGCGGTCCAAGAGGTACAGCATGACGGCCACCACGTGCACCGAAAGCCCCACCAGCAGCCACAGCGTGCTCTGGAAAGGCTGCATGAATGAGTCCAGTGTGCTGCGGGGGATTTCCTAGCGTGGAGCAGAGGACAGAACCATTGGTGCCTGGCAGGACAGACCTTCCCCCCGGCCCCTTCACTGCCAGATTCCCATACAGTCCAGAGCGCCTCAGCTCGGCTTCTGGGCTGGGGAGGCCCAGGCAGAAGCCCACGTATGTAAATGCAGCCCTATCAGGAAACCTGCTTGCCCTCCCCTAACCCTGAGGCTGAGCTGGGGGCAGACAGAGCGCAAACTCTCCCCCATTGACCCTAGCGGGAGGACTGGGTAGTCAGATAGGTGTTTTCATCATGCTCAGCAGGGGGGCTTTGTGGCCAAAGGAGACTAGAAGGACTGTGGTTTGTTTCCCTCGTGAGGCCAGTGGCGAGGGCCTGTTACCTCTCCTCCAAGGCCCCTCCTGGAGTCCTCCCAGAGGAGAGCAGCCAGGGGATGGGAGGAGCTCTTGGAAGCTCAGCTGTACTGCAGGGCCCAGACTGAGGGGGGAGACAGCTCCACCCCTTTAACCCTCAAAGCCAGTCCCCCTAGGCCCAAAGACTTGTCTTTGGCTCGCACCATCAAACACCATCACATGCCTGCACAAGTCCAAGTTAAATCTAATGCCCATGTGCTCTCCTCTTTTCACGCATTCACAGTCTGTCTCTCTCTCTCTCTCACACACACACCCCCTACAGATAGATTCTCTCTCTTTCCCCAGCACACACGTGCATAAACAACACACACACACACTCTCTTTTTCTTTCTTTCTCATGCACACACAGTCTGTCTCTCTCTCATTGGGTATTTTCAGACAGATGCGGGGCTGCCCACCCCTGGAGCTGCTCTGGGGCTGCACCCCCACATTTGTCTGCTCCCAGCCCTGCTTGGGTTGGGATCAGACAGACCAGCAGGTTCCCCAGCAGGTCCACATACACGGCACCCACCCACCCATAGTGTTGCAGGCTAGAGCATCCACAACGCTATGGTGTTGCCCGGGGGAACAGCCGGCTGGAAACAGCAGCAGCAGCATGGGTCCATGCATCAGATGGAGCGCTGCTCTGCTTCAGGCTGGTGCCCCGGGTTTGGCCGGCCCACCCTGCCGGTGGCACTCCGGGATGTTCCAGAGCACCGCTGGCAGCCTGTGCATCTGGCAGGTCGCCTTTAGACAGACAGGCCATGCGGGGGTGAAGTGGGCTGGCGCAGCCAGCACCGGGTCAGCCTGTCCATCTAAAAGCACCCATTCTCTCTCTCTCTCTCACACACACACACACACACGATGTTGTCAGAGAGATGGGCTGTGCCAGCACACTTCACCCCCGCATGGTCTCTCTCTAAGTCGCCCCGCCAGATGCGCAGGCTGCTGGTGGTGCTCCAGAACATCCCAGAGTGCCACCGGTGGAGCGGGCTGGCCAGACCATGGGCACCAGCCCGAAGCAGAGCAGCTGTCCATCTGATGCACAGACCCATACTACTGCTCCACTTCTAGCTAGCCATTGCCCTGGAAAACACCATAGAGTTGCGGGCACCAGCTTAGAGTGTCGGGTGGTCGCCCACAACTCTATGGTGGTGGTAGGGGGAAAGTTGCAAAGATATGCAAATTTTTACCAGCCACTTATAAAAAATACATGTTGCAGGACTGCGCTAGCACCAATGCAGCCCTGCAACATGTATTTTTCATAAGTGGCTGGTAAAAATCTGCATATCTGGTAACCCGGGGGGGGGGGACATGTGCGTGGACAGCTCCCCACCTTAACCCTCAAAGCCAGGCCACCTGGGCCTGAAGACTTATCCTTGGCTCACACCATCAAACATCACATGCTTGCACAAGTCCAAGTTAAATCTAATGCCCACGTACCCTCTTTTTCACACATACACATCCACTGTCTGTCTGTCTGTCTGTCACACACACACAGTCTGTCTCTCTCTCTTTTGGGGCTGAGTGTGGGTAGACATGGGGATACACCCCCAGAGCAGCTACAGGAACGGATAGTCCCACATCCACCGAAAAACACCCAATCTCGTTTGCACATACGCATCCAGAGTCTCTCTCTCACACATGCACACCCACAACCACAGAGTCTCTCTTTCTCTCTATCTTGCACACATACATGAGTCTCTCTCACACACACATACAATCACACTTTTCAGTGACTCAGTAGCCCACTCCAAAGAAGTGGGTGGAGTGGTGGCCATTTTGAAATCCCAGGTCTGGGGCTGGTGTGGAGATGTTGGGGTGGTGTCTCCACAGTGGGCTGAAGTTAATGGGGGATTTCTCTGTGCCCCAAATTCAAGGGTAAGGAGACATGCCACTTCAGGCCTCTCAGCAGGGAACAAGAGAGTGGCTTGCTGGGGAGGGTTAGAGACTAGTGTCTGGCTGGGGCCATGACTGGAGCTCTGGCAGATAGGCTAAGGCGGGCCAGAGCTCCTCTCCCCTGTGTACAGGCAAAGAACATTGTTACAGCCAATACAACGGAAGTGGGAGGGCCAAGATTCAACAAGAGCGGGTCTCTGAGGTGTCACCTTTTTCACAAGGATGGTGAGTCCTTGGTATTTGAATGGCTTGGAGAACTCGATGTACTGGGCCCGCTCGTTATTGATGGTGAGGGGAGCCACGATCATGTCGGCCTGACCACTCAGTAGTTCCCCCATCATTCCGTTCCACTCCTTCTTGTTGCTGTTATTGACCTGCAGGAAGAGCATGAGGCACACAGCAGCATCAGATGGCTGTGCTCCTGGCCGCCAAAGACCCGAAGCTGCTGCCCAGCCAGACCCAGCTAACTGGGAGGGATGTAGGTTAGCTCTCAGGAAACCCAGAAGGTGCCCACATGCATTTTGGTGCAGCTAACCCACCAGGCGGAGTGGGGAGAGGAGAGACAGCCAAACCACTCAAACATACCCGCTCCTGTGTGCCGAATTTACCATCTGCAACCAGGTGCACTTCATAGGTGAAATTCATCACCCCGGCAAGCCGGATCAGCAGGTCAATGCAGAAGCCATAGCAGCAGAGTGGCACCGTGGGGCGACCTAGCAGCAAGAAAGAACAAGGCTGGGCACCTCACAGCTGAAGGGCACCAGGGACCTAATCCTGGAGCACTTTGTGTTAACTAGTGCACACTTAGAATTCGCATGGGACATATGTAACCCCATGCCTTGGGCACAGCAGTATTGTGATATCTAGTCCAGTGGGATTCTTGTGCAGCGACAGGATAGCTAGGGCACTAAACCCACAACTCTGCTCTGCCCTCTATTCGAGGGAATTTCTAACAGGGTGATGATGTCACCATCCTGTTCTGTAAGAAGAATTCTGGCTTTCTTTTGCAGGAGGCAGAGAACCCAACCCTCAATCTAAATTCCTGTTCCTGAAAGGGGCCACTTTGAAAATCTCTCCAGCTCAGTCAGCAGCAGCAATAAGGGGGCGAAGGCAGAGTAAGGCAAAGAGGGAGCAAGGTATGTGTATGGGCAGGGGGACCTGAGGAGGAGTTCAGTCTGGGGAGTTCGGAGACAGGAAGAGATGCAGTGTGGGGAGCTGCTAGATCCTGTTTACGTGCATCTGCCTGGGGATATGTGCACCAGGCCACATTACTCCATGTGGGAGGGTTGTGGCGAATCTGGGTGTGACTGTTTGCAGATAGCACATGGATCCCTGAGTGGGGGAGAGAGCGGCTGTGATGGGTGAGGTTTCATAAATATTTATCATCCGATAATGGAAGCAATCAGAGATTGGGGAGGGAGAAAGTGAAAAATAGGAGTCTGAGACACCCCCCACCTCACATTCCAGGGTGGGCTCTCAGCAGATGATCCGGATCCCAGAGGGTGCTCAAGGGTGAGTCCTTGGGTCCAGGCAGCCAGTCCTCACAACCTGTCCTAGTCTCAGTGGGTGTTGTGGCAGTTTTCACTTGTGACAAGAGCTGGAGGGGGTGGGGGCAGGGGTATTTATGGCTCCTAAAGATGGCAGGGCCTGGGGACAGCTCTCCAGCTGGTAAGCTAATTCTGGAGTTTGTTTCTGTTAGACAGATTGGTGGCAGATCTCAGTAAGAGCGAAGTGGGCACTCTCTGCAACTGTTCATCTGGGCTGATGGGGAACCAGTGCCCTAGAGAGCAAGCAACCCAACCTAGACAGACCCAGAAAAAGGGTTATTTTATACAAAAGTTGGTCCAATAAAAGATCTCATCTGAACTATTTTCTCTGTCTGTTATACACTCATGTTCCCTCTAACTGTCCAGAGTGTGATCTGTGCCACAACAGCCAGCCAACCCCGACACACTTGTGCTGCTAGCAGAACCTCCAAGCTCTATTTGCTGTCACAGCGGCAATGGCTGTGTTCCCAAGCTCCGATGACAGGGACATTCTCTCACCCAGCCCCGCCTGCACAGTTCCCCGCGGGTGTTCGTGTACAGTTGCTGGGAACGGCAGGCTGAAACCTCCTCTGGTGAAGTAAGTGTTGCTAAATGCGTTTCCATGTCACTTCCCTTTGTAGCCGTTTCAATAGGATAACCATATTCAGAGGTTTGCTACCTACTAGCTTTTGTTTAGAAGTTAATGGGGTTTCTTGTACTGTTTTTAACTCTGTTTATTATGTATATAAAGTGCGTGTGAGTCAGACTTAGGGCGTTTATCGACGAGACAAAAAAGGCGGCTGATCCTTTGATCAGCCACCTTTCTTGCCGCTCGTCTACATGCGGGGCCTGTTTTTTAATCCGACGCGGATTCCCGAAGTGCCGGCTTTACGCCGCACTTCCTGGTTCCGCGGCGAGTGCGCATGCGCAGAAGGGCATGCATGCGCACTTGCACTCTGCGCCGTGTCTGAACATCAGAGACGCCGCGGCGGGGAAAGCCGGCGCTTAGCGATCCCGCTTGTAAGCGCTTGTAAGTGCTGTTTCGCTGACACTGGCTGGAATCTGTTTAAACAGTTCAAAGTCTGGTCCTGTGTAATGTAAGGGCTAATATAAGGACATACTGTGTAGTGTGTACATAAGGGCTTGCTTGCTTGGACATGACACTATACTGTGTGTTGGTCTCGGGTTAGATTTATTTTGAGGATGAGTATTTTTCTATGCCATTCCCGGGAGAGACTGTTAACTTCAGGGATTTAACATTGTTGTAGGCCAGCCCTGAGAAGGGCTAGGCATTTTTCCTGAGGGTCAGATTTGGAGGCATGATATCCCCCTGAAGGAACTAGTTTACTTTTCAAGGGTCAAGCACTGCAACATGTAAGCCCCAAGAAGGGTTAGGTATTACCTTGGAGGGCCCGTTTCTTTTTTTGGGAGGGGTTAAGCATTGCCATCCGCAAGCCCTAAGAAGGGTTAGGATTTACTCTGGAGTGACCAGTTTTTATTTCTCTGGGGTCGAGCATTGCTGTCTGTAAGTCCCTAGAAGGGTTAGGCATTCTTATTTTGAGTCCAGCATTGCTTATATCGAAGCCCATGATGGGCAAGATATCAAGGGGCAAAGTTTTTGTTGTTAGTAAGCCTGGACCACTACTTTGGGACAATATGCAAAGGCGTATCCATTTGTGAGCCTTTATAATAGCCTGTGTGGATTGTATTAGAATGTTATGACTTGGGGCAATATGTAATGTTTTGTTTGGGGTTTTTATAATATCTTGTATGATTTGTATTTGAATTTTATTTCATGTGTTTTTGATGTTTTTGTATGTGTATGGAGTATGGCGAAAGCTAATCCAATAAATACTACTACTGCTACTACTACTACACTATACTGTGTACTAGCATTGGATCATTCAACATAACATTGGGGTAGTGAAGAGTTAGAGCACAATACACAGGAACTACTCCACATCATGCCAATGAGGGTAGCTATCGTGTAGTAACTGCCATGGTTGAATACTATGGGGAAATATTACATCCAATAAAAATAAAAAATAATAAAAATATTACATCCTCCAGCTATCCCTCTGCTATGGATCTCTTTTTGCTTCCATGCTGTGAGTGGTCGGCAGGGATGAGTGTCTGAAGGGATGAATCATGGCATAGTTACACCAATGGTGTCTCCACATGAGCGATGTGGGCCCGTCGCCACCTCCACACAGCAAGGCAAGCACGGGGAGCCAGACACACAGTTTTGGGGCAGCTGGGGCAGCCGGACCCTGTCTGAGCCACCGCCATGGCTTGGGAGGGTCACGACACTGGCCAAACGAGTGTGCGCTTGGTCCTGCCTCCCTCCCCCAGCTGGACCATGACCGTGCACAAGGGGGACCAGCCCCCATCGCTCATGGCCCCGCTGCGGAGCTAGCCGCAAGGCAGAAGGAGCCCGGCCACGTGGGTTGCTCGCCCTGGGCAACTTTACCCCAGTTGGGGTCAGGCTGCTCCATGATGCATCCTTGGAATTTTTCCAAGGACTCACCACGTAGCAGGCATCTGTTTTCCCTGGAACCTCTGGCTGCTGCCACCACCCACACAATGCACTGAATCGCACGGCCAGGTGCTACTCAAGGCATGGTAGCCTCCCCTGCCTGTCTCGTCTGGAGACACCCCATGCCACTACTGCAGTGGCATCTCCCTGGGTGGAGGCACTCTTTGGAGAATGAATTGCCTTTGTCTGCGAGGTACTGGGCCAGTGCCAGGACCCCCTAGACTGGAGTGGTTTTGTGGGCACTGTCCTGAGATGTTCCAGGCCAGAACTGGCATAAGGGCTGTGGCTGCAGGGGCTCCGAAGAGGCAGTAGATTAAAAGCCTTCAAGCCAATATTCCCTATCCCTCACTTTGGCAGCTGCCTCACCCACACCACCAATAGAGAGCCAATGTGGTGTAGTGGAAGGTGCTGGTCTTGGACCTGGGAAGCCAGGGTTGAATCTCATCCCAGCCATGAACACACTGGGTGGCCTTGGGCAAGTCTCAGGCCGCTTTTAGACGATCACGGCGGGGCCTATGCTTGTTTTTCAAAACTACCGGGAGGCGGGTTTACACGTGACACCGCCGCCGATTATGCGCATGTGTGGGCGATGCGGTCCATTTCTGGCCGCGTATGTCCACCTTCGATCGGTGACCCGGTCAGCTCATGGCCGGAAACGGATGCGCGGCGCCCACACGTGCGCATAATCGGCAGCGGTGTCACGTGTAAACCCGCCTCCCGGTAGTTTTGAAAAACAAGCGTGGGTGCCACCGCGATCGTCTGAAAGCGGCCTGAGCCTCAGATTCCCCATCTGTAAAAAAAATGGGAATGTGTCTGTCTGTCCCTGTGCTCCCCTAACTCTTGTTTAACTTAGATTGTAAGCCCACTGGGTAGGGACCTGCCTCTGAAAATCTGTGACTATAAAGTGCTATGTACGCCTAGTAGCCCTATAGAAATGACAAGTAGCAATAGGAATTTTGATTGGTAGCTTAGTAGCTTGAGCCACCAATCAGCATTCTTATGGCTGGAGGTGGGTGGATCTGCCTGGCTGATTTGAAGCAGCAGTGGCAGCAGCAAATGACAGCAGAAAGATGCAGTGGGAGGAGCTGTCTGTGAGCAAAGGGGGTGGTAGTGGGGAGCAAAGGGGCAGCTGAGGGTGGCAAAACTGAGATTTTTTTCTACAGGCAAAAGGAATCCTAGAATGTCAGCATTGGAAGGGACTTCATGAGTCATCTAGTCTAGCGGCACAGACTTTTTGATCTGTGCCCCCCTTCTGCTCATCTGTGGTAACTGAGGTCTCTCCCCGCCACACATATGTATACCTTGCTCCCTCTCTTCTTTTCCCCCTTCCCATCCTCCTGTCACTTCCCCTTTCTCTCCCTCTCTTCCTTTGATTTTGGGTGTTTTTAGACAGGCGCCTCCCCACTCATTACCCACCCATCACCCACCCATCATGCAGGTTGCCGGGCTGCACAGGGCACCAAGGCAGTCCTGAAACATGCATGATGGGTGAGGAGGTGCTTGTCTAAAAACACCATTTCCCTCCCCCTTGTCACCCCATTATTCTGGAGACACCCACTAGCTCATTGAGAGACGAGAGACTGGAGATAGGTGTTTGCCAGCTGGGATCATGCCTCCTCCCCAGAATATCTTCTGTGCCCCCTGCCTCCACCCCCACCATTTGAGAACCTAGGATCTAGTCCAACCACTTCCTTGGCTGCGGGATGACATGACTACATCTACAACATCCCTGGCAAATGGCTTTCTGGGTGTCCAGCCTCTATTTGAGAACCTCCAGAGCCTAGGACCTCCCTAGGCAACTTGTTCCACTGCTGCACCGCTCTTACTGGGAGGACGTTTTTCTTGATATCTAACCAATATTGCGACCCCCCCTTGCTCCTCTAAACATCTTCACCCCTTCTCACTTGCAGCCCCTCATGCCTGGAACTCCCTCCCTGGACACATTCGCTCTGCTCCCTCCCTCCCAACCTTCAAATCCCCCCTGAAAGCCCACCTCTTCTGTCAGGCCTTCCCTAGCTCGGCATGAGTGAGGGTGTTTTTAGACAAGTGCCTCCCCACCCATTACCCATCAATCACCCACCCACCATGCACGTTGCAGGTCTCCGTAGGGTGCTAATATGGCCTTGCAACATGCATGATGATGGGTGGGTAATGGTGGGGAGTCGCTTGTCTAAAAACACCCTGAAATTGCATTCTCTTCCCCCTCACTCAGAATCTAGTTCCCTGTAACCAAGGGAAGCACGTGCACCTGCAGCTTCTCCCTCCCTTGTCTCCCCCTCCCTTGTTTCTTAGATTGGAAGCCCCCTGGGGGTAACTATTGATCGTACAGTGCCGGGTACACTGCTGGCACTATAGACATTATTTATTATTATTATTATTATTATTAGTCCTGCCCTCTGTAGCAATGAAGAACAGTTCCTTGACATCATCTTTGTGGCACTGGCAGCCCTTTAGCTTATTTGAAGACTGCTATCATGTCTCCCCTTAGGGTAAACATGCCCAGTTCCTTCAACCTTTCTTCACAAGACTTGCTTTCCAGACCCTTGATCATCTTTGTCACCATCTTTATCCATGAACTGGAGAGTGAATGCCTGGGATGGGTGGAGAGTGAGACAAACTAGTTTAGATGACCTCTTTTATTGGAACAACTTCCATTGGTGAGAATATGCAAGTTTTCAGGCCGCACAGGTCCCTTCCTCAGGCATGTAACTCTCTCACCAACAGGTCTACGGCATGTAACACTAAGGCATGTAACAGCCCTCCGAGCTGTTTGCAGGAGGGTCAGGGTATAAATGTATTAAATAAATATTAAATAAATAAATAACAGACCTTCCTCAGGCATGTAACACTCTCACCCAGTTGGTCTAATAAAAGGTATTGGAACTACTTTGTCTCCATCTCTTACATTTGGGACCAACACAACCACCCCCCTCTCTCACTTTCTAGATTGTCCGTGAGGGGACTCATAAATATTCACCTGAGGCCTCTTCCTCTTCCCACCCACAGTATGGGTTCAGGGATCCAAGAAGACATATAATGGGGTGTTCTGGAGTTAATGGCTGGATCCCACTCCCTGTGACAGGCTG
The DNA here is from genome assembly GCA_003113815.1 of Sphenodon punctatus. Lineage (NCBI taxonomy): Eukaryota > Metazoa > Chordata > Lepidosauria > Sphenodontia > Sphenodontidae > Sphenodon > Sphenodon punctatus. The sequence goes on from QEPC01002020.1 coordinate 2,631,143, forward strand.
TGTTCTCACCTGCGGCGGCGGTGGCGGTGGCGGCGGCGGCGAGGGAAGACACGGCAGCGCCGAGGAGCCGGCCAACAGAAAAAGAGCCGGTGCGAATGGGGATCTGCTGCGGCTTCTCTCGCGCATGTCAGGGCAGGATTTTGAGCCCTGACAAGTGCGAGAGAAGCTGCGGCAGATCCCCATTCGCAGCGGCTCTTTTCCCGGCCATCGGCTCCTCCGCGCTGCTGCGTCTTCCTCACCCCTCCCGCTGCCGCCACTGCCGCTGCAGGTGAGAATGAAGCCATAATGTTCCTACTGCTGGGTGTTGTGTCAGCCTTTTTTTAGGGTCAAGTATTTGTATTTTTAGTATTCGTGTTTATTTGTATTTGTATCTTTACCCACATTCACTGCATTTCCCCTATTGCCGCCAATGAGGAAAATGCAATTAATATGGGCCCCTGAGTATGGGTTCTTTTGCCACAGAAATGCGGTGAAAATCTGCCAGTTTGGCAGGCCTATAAGAGAAGAAAAAGGAAGTTAAAATTGCTGCTAAGTCTGCTACTAATTTTAAAAGGTTTTGGGGAGGGTGGAGAATACAGTTGACTTGGTGGTGAGGTTGTTAGCTTGGGCAAGTAGGAAGGGGATCTGGCTTAGAGGGGGGCGCCGGCTTAGGGAAAGAGTAGCTAGTTAGGGGGATGGGGCATGGGACTAGGTTCAGGGGAGGTTGCTGGCTTGGGAAGGAGGAATGGGACATGTGGCTGTCTCAGGTGTGTCACTTGTTGTGTGTGTGTGGGGGGGCATTGTTAGCTTGGAGATTCACCATTTCTCCCTGGCTTAGCTCGTCTCCACTGGGCTGGGGCTGGCTGCAGTGCTGGAGACTGCAGTTCGGAGACAGCAGCGGTCCTCGTCGTTGCAGGTACGGAGGCTCTTGGATATGTGCTGCAGTTTTTGAGGCCCAGTCTGAGACCCCAGGTACCATGTTTTCCAGTAAATTTGGGGTTCACCCATAACCCAAATACACAGTCCTAGTATTTGTGTTTCAAATATAGAACCTGAAATGGTATTTTTGTATTTTTGTATTTAGTTGTGTTTTATCAAAACCTTAATGCACAGCTCTACATTTTTATAAGGGAGAGCTGGCGGTGAGGTGGGCACTTATGGTCCCTAAAGACTACAGGACCTACAGTGACCTCTCTAGCGAATGGCCGGACTGTGTAATTCTGCATCTTGTCTCTGTTGAAGAGAATGGTGGCAAATGTTGGTAAGGTGGAGTTGAAGAGCCATCTGCAATTCAGCTGGGCTGGTGGAGCACCAGTGCCCTCTAGAGCAGGCACTTAGTGAGACCTAGGAAGGGACTATTTTATACACTAAGGTTCCCACTTCCCAGGACACTGGGTGGCTGTAAGCGTAAACTATCCAGAGAAGCCAGAGAATAGACAACAGAGCAGAGAGGGTCCAGTCAGAGCTGTGTTTGAGCCCTTTGTATTACAAGTTACTCATGCTTCTGTGCTACAGCTGCCAGCTATTAATTAAACCAGAGACAGTGATGCTGCTAGCAGATCCCTAAACACTCTTTGCTGTCACCAAGTCAATGGCTGCATTCCCAAGCTCTGAAAAAACCCTGATGACAGGGACATTCCCTGAGTCTACTCTGCCAGCACAGAGCAAAGGAGACCATGGTTACCTGGGTGCATTAAGTATACAGATGCTGGCACTGGCAAACTGAAATGGTGATGTAACTGTTGCTAACCACAATTTTATTGTATGTGTAAGTATAGTTTGCAGGTGTCTCTACAGGACAAACATATTAAGTCTTTTCACCAGCATAAGCCTTTGTGTGGAAGATATTTAAGAGTGACTTATATAGTGGGTATTTTGCACTGTTTATTCAGTATTTAAAGAACTTGACTGAGATGGAGTTCTCTTTCTTTGTCTCTGAGTGGAAGCTGTTTAAATACCACAATCTGGCTCTGCTTCCGTGTCATTGCTGCTAAAGGATAGAGCTCTTGCTTGTGTTTCAGGAAAGCAGCCAAGCTGAGGGCTGGTACCAGGGGACCACAGGAAATGCTTGTTCCTGATCCCCCCATTCATCACACCTTTGGTTTGGGCTTTGTCACTACCTGACTAATCTTAACAACAGATTAATGCAGCAACAGATTCCTCCATGTACTAAAACTGTGACCACAGGCAATGGCCGGAGAAATTTTACTATTTTTTGCCCTTAGACTTCAAAATAGAAAGTTTCTCTTTCAGCAGCAAACAATAAATTCCACCTAGAACTGTCCTCTTCCAAAATGCTCCTTTCCCCCATTGGTCACAGTGGGACTGAGGAGGCAACAAGCTGCTCTTAGCAAAGATTAATTCTGCCTTCATTCATTTGCTCCTCTGGTTACCTCCACTGTGTCCAGGCAGCAGGGTGAGTGGGTGGGTAAACTTCCTTGAGGACAATTCAGCTTCACTTCCAACAAAAACAAAGGGAAGCAATGGCCATTTTCAAATAGGACATCGAAATGAAGGATGCCTGTGGCCTTAGTTCCACTGAGGTCAAATGGGAGAGGTCAACCATTTTGAAAGAGGGTTATACTGCATGAGTTTCCTGCTGACAAATGTATTTATTTATTTATTTTGATTTTTAACCCACCTTTCCTCGAAGGCTTAGGATGGGCAACATCATCGAAAGGATACATATAAAATATGAGAATAAAACCCTTACAACAATATATGAAAGACCTGTAAGATTATGCCCCGCCTGCTGAGTGCCTGGCCAAATAGACAGGTCTTACATTGCCTCTGGAAGGTGCTCAGCCTTTAGCCAACCTTCACGGGAAGGGAGTTCCAAAGCTTTGCGCAGTCATTGAGAATGTCTCTCTGTGCACCCTTGATGTATGGATGGGATGCAATGATGGAACCTGCAAGTGGGCGCCCCTGACTGACCTTAGGGATGGCAATGGAACACAGGGGAGGAGGTGCTCCTTTGGATATGTAGGGCCCAGGCCAACAGATACATTTCCAGTTATGAAATGACAACAAAAAATAATCACCACTGATTCTAAATACTTCCATTTAAAAGAGGCCCATTGCAACAGATCTATTCAACAGAGTAGCCAAGCTCTGGGCCAATCTGTGCCTGACAAGTTATGCAAATAACACAATGGCTCAATTTGCATATTTACATATAATTTGCATATCACCATTAGATCAACCCGCCTTGGCCTGAGTGAAGTGGGGTCTCCTGACATGGAGATGAAGAGAGCCAGCCAGGTGACATACTGGCCTTCTTTCATTCTCTGTAGGAGCCATTACCTGGGATGGTCTCATTGGGTCCAGTACAAAAAACCTTTTTCACCGGGTCCCCGTTGATGGTGAATTCTTCCTTGCATGTCCCATCCATTAGCGTGGGTTTCACATAGACAAAGGGTTCCTGGTGAATTGTCACAATCTGAGGGTGAAGCAGAAACACCCACTTGCATCCTAGAGCTTCAGGTTCTAGCAGGGGCGCTCTGGACATTTCTTCCGGGCTTTCTGCCACAGGCAGCCTGCCCCAACAAAATACCCCCTTTACCCATCCCCAGGCCTTAACTACTCCGCTTAACTCATTAGAGATCTCTTTAGAGGTCTGATTCCCAGTCTGACTGTAGCCATTACCAGGAATGGGCTTGACACACCATGATAGAGTCGTAGTTTTTCTGGGAGAATAGTGCATTCAGATCATCTAGTCTGACATCTAGGGGACCGGCTTCAGGATTCTAGCCAGTGGCCTCTAGACCCTGCCCAGATTGACTAGCGGAGGCACCACTGATAGATATATCTAGCCTTGGTTTATAGACTGCAAGGGATGGAGGAGCCACTGATTTAGGCTGATAACCTCTGTACGACTGTGTCTTTAGACAGACATGGGGGTGCTCAACCCTGGAGCAAGTTCGGGGGTGCACGCCCGCGTCTGCCCGCTTGCAGTGGTGCCTGGGTCCATTTTAAACTGCCAAACATCCCTCCCAGCTGCCTCTCAGATGTGCTCCCTTACTCTGTACCATTACCTTCAGCTTGGTTGACATCTGGTAGCCGTGCGGCTTCTGTTTCTCCCCCTGGCCAGATGATCTTGCGGTCGTTGGGAAGGACCTACGGGAGCGGTAGAATGAGATGTTAGCGATCCATCAGAGAGCTTAGTGCCAGTGTGGTGTCAGATCTTGCTTCCACACCAGCTCCTCTTCCTACTGTGCCCCCACTGAGACATACGTACGTGGCTACCATTGAAAATCCCAACTTGCACCAGCTTGCGGTTCTGCAGGTTCATGATGCTGTAATTAGCAAATTTCCTGTCCCCATCTTCATTAAACTCCACTCTCCCAGTCACGCCTTCTGCATACTTGGTGGACATCAGCACCCTGGAAAGGAGACCTTTGCTTAGGTCCCAGATTGAGTCACATCCCCATCACAGGGCAGATGGGCAGGTGAAATTTCAGGACCTGGACCCACCAGACCCACCAGGCACCCACTGGAGATGCCTGTGGCCCAGCTTACTCTCAGCTCTGGCTATACAAGGCAAGAGGCTTCTGACCCCACCAGTGCTGCAGCCACCACTCGGTGGAGCTGGGGTGACTCTAATGTGTACGTTCTAGCTGTGGCTTCCCTGAAAATGGTGGGCCAGCAGCGCTTGTGCAACCCCATCCAGCCCATGCTGAGCACAGACTGGGCCTGGCCAGCTCGAACAAGTGCATTGGGGGCTACAAGAAATTCTGAAAGCTGGCAGAGCATCTTGGTTCAAAAGCTTGGGACCTGCTGGGCTGTGCAATGTATGAGTGACTCCCCTTGTCATGACACCCACATGAAGAGGGCAGCATTATGGATGGGGAGACTAGCTTAGGAAAGGTCAAGGTCATTCAAGATCAGCCAGACAGAGAGTCTGGGCAGGCTGACTTCATGCTCTAGCCACATTTCATCTCCAAGGAATTGGGAAATATCTGGGAGCCCAAAGGAAACAAATCCTTGCAAGAAACAACTGACCCCCCCCCCCTCCAGGCCCCTGTGGGTACCTTTTAAAAAGGGGGCCAGTTTTCCAGATGTTTGTGTTGCCGACGCAGCCCCTGGGCGGGTCCGTGATATTCTCCTTCTCGAACAAGTCGTGCACAGCCTGGGCCACCACAGCCACCGCATCACTGATGTGAGCTGACTCATTCTTGCCATTAATGAGCTGCAAACCAATCACCCCTGGAGCAAACAGAGGGCATGGTGCAGCTCAGTGGCACAGGTCGGGCTGATCCTTCTCTACAGGGCAGAACTCAGATATGTACTATGGGTTCCAAGAGGGCAGCAGCCTCAGCTCTGTGGGAGGGCCCCACACCATGCAGGTGAGAGGGACAGGGGTTGGGATCAAGCTTCTGGCTTCCTTGTCAGGAGGTGATGTGCTGTTATGCTACATAGGAAGCAGTCGGCAGCAGGTGGAGAACAGCAGGGGTGCAATGTTGCTGTAGGAGACTAGGCACTAGCTCTGATAAGCCTGCCAGAAGGGACTGCTGCAACACCCCCTCACTCCCTCCTGTGAGGGGAGTTCAAATAGGAGAGGAGGTTGCTTTGGTGACAGGAAGTAGCTTTGAGGAAAGTGGACCCTGAGGTTCCTGGATGTGTGTCCTGTCTCCCCTCTTTAATGTCAGCTCCACACAACCCTCGCAGCAGCAATGCCACACATCATAGGGGCTGCAGGGAACCGAAATTAAGAAGTGGACTGAACCCTTCACCCCAAACCTCAGGGACAATGTGCCCCTCCTGCCCCCATTTGTACACCCAAGCTCCCAAAGGCTGGCTCCGTTCCCCTGTACAAACCTCAAGCAGTTAGGACCTTATTATGTCTGCAGCTCAAAGCCACTCTAGCTCCAGTGAGTGATCTGCGTGATGCTCAGGGCAGGGGATGGGGAACACTTTCTCTTTATAGATGGCTTATAAAGTGAAACGTTAGCAAAGGGGGCACACACCATCTGGCGCATATCGCAGCGCATTGCCCGAGATCTCTCGCTCTCCCACCAGCCAGACGTAGCCTGAACCAGTCATGTTGAGCATGGCTGCTGCTCTGTACACGGTGGCTGCATCATCCTCACTGAAAAAAAGACAGAAGGAGGGAATGACATCTCTCTGATCCCCTCCCCATTTCTCCAGCTTGGACCTTGCAGGCTGGGGTAGGGAGAGGGGTAGCACAGACAGAGGCCCATGTCTCTGCAGCACAAGGCATGGAAGATCCCCTCGCGGGGGGTGATAGCACCAGCACTTGTCAGGTCCCTGAGACTTGAACCTAGATCTGCTGGCTCTAGGGGCACAGTCCCTGCTTAGAGAGCTTCCTGGGAACAGTACATGAAATCAGGTTAGCAGCTTTTGAGGTGTGTCCCACTGGCCATGAGCACCAGCATTGCCCACCTGTGCCTAATTGGCCATATGTAATCTCTACTGTGATTGGCTAGGGACAGCTATAAACCTCTGGGTTGTCCTCTAGTGTCACTGCCTTGTTCAATAAGCTTGTTCTTGGTCAGTTGCTTCTTGGCTCCCTCCTGTGTTCCTATGACCTTGTCCTGGACCCTCTACCTCGCCCAACCCAGCCTCCAGTACCTGCTTTCCTTTCACCACCAGCACCTGCTCTTTGTTCCTGCATTCTGGCCCTGGATCCTCTGCTTAACCTGTCCCAGCCTCCACTAACCACCTTGCTTCCACCATCAGCACCTGTAGGCTGCTCCTCTTCACCTTCCTTCTCTCACACCCTCCTAAGACCCTCTCCAACCCGGATGGCTCCCCTGGCTAGGACCCTGCACTTCGGACTTTGAAACTGCCCTTTGGCTGGGACACTCTGGGCGTATTCACATGAGATTGCATGAGATTGTTCTCTTGAGTGTACTCTTTGTTTGTGGAAGTTAGTATTCCCACATTTTAATTGTTCCCACGTTCCCTCGCCCGCTTCAAACATTTCCTCCAGATTCAAAATTTAATGCACGGAGTGGGACTACCATGGCCAATAATAGGCATCCCATCATTCTACATTTTGGGGGAGATACATTGTCTCCCCAGGTAGGCAGTGGGGATTCATCCCCTGAGGAGGGAATCACCTCTGTCCCATGCACAGCAATTAAGGCTGATTGATATGCAAATTAATCCCTTCACACAACACCAGAAATGCAGAAGACAGATTTAGCCTGATTGTCAAACCTCTCTTTTCCAGCTTAACTTTTTATTCTTCACCCTTGTTACACTCAGTACATCCTGGAACATAAACGTTGCACACATTCACCAGTAAGGTGGGGGAAGTGATTTTTGCCATGCTAAAAACTTACGTGACTGCGCCATCTCTCACTGATCTCCAGTACTGACCTCCTGCCTGTACCCCATCATTGTCTTGGCCTGACTCAGCTCACTCCTCGTCCTGATGTCATTGGTTTTGATCCTGATTCTGGCACCATTTGCTGTGGTCCTGATCCTGCCTCCACCCCTTGTGATCCTCATCCTGAGGGTTGCTCACACCCCTGGAATTCCCATCTCCTGATTTGGAAGCTCCACCCCTCTACCTTTGGACTCTCTGCCCACCCCCTTAGGACACTTGTACCTTGACTTTTCTCAAGGTGCTGGGGTGCCGTTTGACTCATTATCTCTATATAGGTCCCTCTTCCCCCATCTCCCTCTAGCCGACTGCCCCCATGCTACTCTGGGCAAAGCAGACCGCTTTGACATGTGTATGGGGGACACAGCATCTGTGCCTGAGATGTGTGAGTGGCTCTTGTTTAGCTCAGTGGGTTCTTCACGTAGAGTCTCTTCAGTCCAATGTGTGTATATACACATCACTGCTGATATCTACCCAGCGCTTCTGCTATTTCAAACTGATCCTCCATGCAACCCGGGGTGCCCCCACACATGAACTTCTCCCCCATGCACCCCCAGGAGCAGAGATATGTAGCTGTTATGTTTATTGATACATTCCCATAATATTGGGGCAGCATCTGAAACGTGCAATTCCTACTGACCCCTGTAGGGTGGTGAGAGCTGGGGGCGTGGCTTCTGCAGGGCACAGGGTGGGGCTTATTGTTCTATTAAGCCCTTGCTGGCCACCACATTTCTTCCATAAGTTTAGCCTTGGGTCAAAGGCAGGTGGGTGCATTGGAGTGTGTGTGGTGGGGCCTGCTGTGTGAGCATTCACAGACTACACACCCAGCACAATTTCCTTGCACACCTCTCTTTTATCCGGTTTGCTTGGCTGCTTCTCTCCAGTCCTTTGGTGCAAATGTCCACCCTGACTAGTTCTTAATATCACAGACATTTCTGTTGGCACAGACATTTCTACTTCTGCTATAGAACAGCAGCCCCCACCTGCCCCTCCACCTCCTACTACATGGTCCCCCAGGGTGCCTTCTTGGCCCAGTGCTGTGTTTGGGCTTCCCTGGGAGGGTCCCCTTCTCAGTGTCCCAGAAGCTTTGAGTCACTCTGCTGAATGGTTTTACTGAGCTGCAAGGCTCTGCTGGGACTGCTGTAAGCTAGGGCAACCCCATGCAACTCTTTTAGCCATACATGACTGCAGTGAAGTAACAACTGCAAAGTGAGGGAGGACAGCTCCTCCTCCTGACCCCCAAAACTACTTGTCATGCTGTCGGGAAATTCCAATGTTGGTGAGGAGCCGAGTGGTACAGGAGGCAGCTGTCTCCTTAGTTTCCACACCTTCCACCATGGGGCCACAGTTATAAAGGACACTGCCTCTGCACCAGAGAGCTTGGGAGAAATATATCTCCCTCTCTCTCTCCCCCACCCCGCGCCCCCCACCAGAGAGCTTGGGAGAAACATATCTCCCTATCTCTCGCTCCTGCCCCCCACCAGAGAGCTTGGGAGAAACATATCTCCCTATCTCTCCCCCCACCGCCCTGCTGTCCAATTTTTGTGCCTACGCATTACAATCACAGAGACGGCAGAGCTCACACTAAGAGAACCGCTCTTGCTGGATTCCCTTCACTCCTTTGGCTTTTGTGGCTCTGTCCATAACTGGTTCTCCTCCTACCTCTCTGACCGCTCCTTTAATCCTCTCCAACTCCGCCACCTCCTCCTTCCCCCTCTCAGTTGGTGTTCCTCAAATCTCTGTTCTTGGCCCTCTCCTCTTCTTGATCTATACCTCATCCTTAGGCAAACTCATTGCCTCCCATGGCTTCCAATACCACCTCTATGCTGATGACACTCAACTCTATCTCTCTACTCCTTTTCTCTCTCCTTCTGTTCAAGCTCGTCTCATCAACTGTCTCTCTGACATCTCTACCTGGATGTCTCAACGTCAACTCAAACTCAACATGGCTAAAACTGAACTCCTTATCTTCCCCCCTCATCCTTCCTCTCCTTCCTCACTGTCAATAATTATTGATGGAGTCACCATCCTGCCTGTCCCCCAAGCCCATAGCCTAGGCTTCATCTTTGACTCACCCCTTTCTTTTAAACCCTACATTGACTCTGTTGCTAAATCCTGTCGCTTCTCCCTCCATAACATTGCTAAGATTTGCCCTTTTCTCTCTGTCTCGTCTGCCAAAACTCTTGTTCATGCTCTGGTCATCTCTCACCTCGATTACTGTAACCTCCTTCTTTCTGGCCTTCCCCGGTCTCACCTTTCTCCCCTCATCTCCGTCCAAAACTCTGCTGCCAGGGTCATCCACCTCGCCCGTCATTTCGACCATGTGCAGCCCCTCCTCTCTTCGCTTCACTGGCTTCCCCTTCCTGAACAATTCCTGCACAAGTTCCTAGTCTTCACCTATAAAGCTCTTCACAACCTCGCTCCCCCCTACCTCTCTGCACTTATCGCCCTCCTTACTCCAGCCCGTGCACTTCGCTCCTCCTCTGTCCCTTCTCTCAACCTTCCACGCCTTCCCTGCTCCCCTAAGCGCCTTCGTCCCTTCTCACTTGCTGCCCCCCATGCCTGGAACTCCCTCCCTGTCCACATCCGCCTTGCCCCCTCCCTTCATACCTTCAAATCTCTCCTTAAAACTCACCTCTTTCGCTCTGCTCTGTCTGACACTTTATCTTGCTGAGCCACTATTTCCTATACTGTTTACCCTTATCCTTGCCACATGGACCTGCCTGCTGTCATTCTCATCGTAACCAAGCCAAGTACATGCACCTGAGACCTTGCATCTTCATTAATGTTAGACCCCTCGTCTCTCCCTCTGTTCCCCTTCCTAAGTCTCTCCCCCAGCTCCTGTCTCTCAGATGGAAGCCCTAGGGGAAGGGACCATGTCTATTTTATTACTTTGTAAAGTGCCAGATACACTGCTTGCGCTATATAAATGTTTGTTAATAAAATAAAATAATAAATAAAATAAATAAATAATAATAATAATAATAACCGGGGTGTGGGGGGCGTATGGTGGTGGCAGATGCCAAGCACACTTTGTGGAAGGGAGCACTCCTGCACAACTGAGAACTGCCTCCCATCCACACTGCAAGCCCCAAAGTGAGAAACTCCCATTGCAGGCAGGATGAGGTCACTCCTGCTCCCCACTGAGCCTCAGGGGAATGGCTCAGCCTTTAGGAAGGAGCCACCAAGGGTGCCTCTCCTCCGTGCTCTCCCCAGGAGGCACCTGACCTGTAGACCTCCTAGTCTGCCTTTGATGCTCCCTTTGCATGCAGAGCAGGGCCTTGGAGATGTGTCAGTGGCGCGGTGAATGTCGCACTCATGGCCTCCTATGCTTCTGCTCAGGGACAAATCCCCGCAGCCAAAGGGAACATAGACGTGCGCCCCTCTGTCCTGCAGCCCCCCGCCCTCCACAAGCCCTAGTGAAACCCCACCACACAGTAACCTGGGATGAAGACAATATCCAGCAGCCATGGGCTGACACAGGTGTCTGGAAGGGGCACTCTTGAGTGTGTGCTGCTTCCTCAGGTCTTACCTTGCAGAGAGGATGATAACCCGAGCCTCCAGCTCCTTGGCTTCCAGCAGCAGCGAGGTCATGTTTTTGGTTCCAGGGTCAAACTGAAGCACTTTCTCGGCCTGTGGTGAGTGTGAAGCAAAGCTGGTTAATGCGGTGAGCTTAGCCCCTGTGAGCGAGAGCCATGCTATCTAGAAAAAGTTCAAGAAAATTCATTACACTTTAAAGCAGTGCTAGGAATGGCAGGTAGCTAGGTCTTTTGGTTTTCTTTTTTCTTTTTTTCTTTTTTCTTTTCTTTTTTCTTTCTTTTTTTATGGTTTTTCTTTCTTTCTTTTCTTATTTATTTTTATTTTTTGCACTGTGCATGCAAACTGAAGTCACTCAAGACCCAAAAAGAGGCGTGCATTGTACAGGAAAGAGAAAAAAAGGCTTTTGAAATGCAATTGAAAACTCAAACCAGTGTTGTTTTTCAAAAACATGGGAAATGAAAAAAAACAAAAAAACCATATTGCACAGGGTTCACCTTTGGGAATAAAAGTGAGAACCTTACACCAAGGAACTGTTTGCTTTAGAAGGGAAAGGGGTTGGTTTGATTGTTCAAAAAGAAAAACTTGCAAGTTAATTACTGGTTCACATGCATGTCTCAAAAAGAAATCCTTCTGGGGTCATTTGGGCTGGGTTTCCATTCTCAAGTTCAAACCAAAACTAGCTCAACATAAAAACGTGCTACCAAGAAACATAGTCATGGACCTTTCTTTTTCTTTTTTTTTTCTTTTTTTCTTTTTTATATTTTATATTTTTGGTGGCTGTGGCTATTTGTCATTTTCTAGTTAGATTGGTGGGCGGCGTGCATGTCCATGCATATATACCTTGGGTCCTCGCTTGTTGTCATAGGAAAGTTGGTCGAGGTTTTCATAGTTCCTTTTTTTACTCTGATGAATAATGTGCACAGAGAAAATATGTAGACACAGAAGAATATTATAAACAGTTGAAAATGACGTGTAGTAAAGCAATCCAACATCCACCTCCTCCTCCACTGTTTGCTAAGGGTCTCTATAACACTGGAGCTCGCAAAAACCAGGGCTAGCAGGAGATCGCATGAAAGCACAGCTTTGCAAAGCCACATTGATAGGCAACTTCATGGCTGTTGCAATGCGGTGTGGTTTGACCCTGATATTGCAGTCCTGCTTGCCCTATGAGTCCTGCCTCTGTCTTGCAGGGAGTGGCTTTTATCTCACAGAGAGGGAGAATGCTCCCTATTTCCTCTCTAGTTCAAAGCATGGCAATGTGAAAGCAGTGGTGAATAATATGGGATGGAATGCATAGGGGAAGGCAGAAAGCAGCTAGCCGGATGGGGTAAATATCCCTTTGGACGCCTGTATTTAGGACCCAGTGATGCTCTCTGCCCTGCTTGGCAGAGTACTACTGCATGTACGTACGTCCCCCCCATACACACACACCATTTGCATACAGAGCATTCACTGACGGCAGGGACAATGGGGGTAACAGACCTGAACTATAGGTTTATAAGGAAGGAATCTGGCCCAGGCCCAGACCCATCTCTCACTAGGAGCACCCACTATGCAACTTCCAGTCTTCCCCACAACTCCCTGTCTCAGAGCGATCAGCCTGCTCCATGGGCAGCTTCTCCAGAGCAGAGTTCTTCCTACTGGGGAAGCCAGTGTCGATGTCAGTCACAGCTACAACAGCCAGTCCTTGCAGGAGACAAGAGCACTCCTGACTTCTGCTTGGAGTGAAACTCTTGATCTCCATTTTGCTGCATAGACCTTTCCAGATGAACTTGGGAGGAGCAGGGGGATACTTGCACTGCAACTGTTCAATAGTCACAAAAAGAAAAGTGCATTTCCCCAAGTTCATCCCCCTCTGGATTTGCAAAGAGCACTACTAGCCATCACCCTTGCTGCCTCAGTGGTGTGCGCAGTGTTCCTTACAGCACAGACCAGCCTCTTATCTCCCTTTACACCCTGCTCCCTTCATACCCCGGTGAGAAAGTGCTCCGAGGCGGTAGCATAACAGGCTAAAGTGGGATTGTGGAGGGGGGATGGTTCCTCCCTCTTGGCACCCAGAGTCTCACCCTCTAGCACCACCAAACTGGCGGTGGCTCTGCCCACACACCCAACTTGCATGAGAAGAGAATGCCAGTGGGGGGCAAAGTGGTGCAGGGTGCAGTGCTTTCCTTGATTCCAGCCCCATGACTCATGTGGTGGAGGCTTTGCAGAGAGAACCAGTGGGGATCATCTGAACACAGTCAAGCCTCATTGGCGCATGCAGTCTTTTAAGGGGGTATGTTATTTGTGCTTTAATTTAGTGTGTTTATTTGCAGTATTTGGAAAGCTCTGATGTGGCACGGCCTAAGGCAGAATAACCCTGTCTAGAGAGGGGCTTGACCCACAGCCTGGAATTTGGCAATCTCAAAGAGAATTGTGAACTGGATCTAAATTTGGGGACAAGAAAATGGAGGTGAGGGAGGTGGGAAATAGGTGCTGGGTGGGGTCAGATACTCTTCTTCATACGCTGCGTTACTGCATAGCAATGTAACCGGTGTTTCACTGTCTAAATGTATCATACCACAGTAGCACGTTTAATACATTTCTTTCAGTAGCAAATCAAGACTGGAATTACCTTGCTGGGCTCAGCTCCAGGCAGCCCATAAAGCTGCAGGCAGTTGGTTCTGCACTAAAGCCCATTCTTTGGGCAGGTCTGGACTCCTTGCATCTTTTTAGCTGGACGCTGAGCCTGGCTGCCCCCGGAGCTGCTCTGGGGGCAACGCACCCTCACATCCCCCTGCTTCTAGCCTTGCCTGGGTCTGCAACAGATGGACTGGCAGTTTCACGGGGCTAATACAGTCCACACGCATGGCACACCCACACACCCACACCATAATTTAATTAATTAATTAAATGAAGATTTATACTCCGCCCTTCCCCAAAGGCCCAAGCTGGCACCCACAACTCCATGGTGCTGAATGGGACAAGAGACAGCTGGCACGGAACTGCACCGTGGGTCCGCCCAGCAGATGGACAGCAGCGCCACGTTCGGCCATTGCCCCGCGTTTGGCCAGCCCACGCCACGCGGTGCGCTCTTGGATGTTCCGGAGCGCCACCAGCAGGGCTGCAGGAGTTCCGCCAGGAGCAGCTGCAGCCTGCTCTGCTTGCACATCTGGCAGGCACCCTTTACACGGAGCAGCCAATCCGGGGGGTAAAGTGGACTGGTGCGGGCAGAAGTGGAGCTGTTGCCCATCTGTTTACACCCCTTGATTCAAACCCCTTTGTTTTAGACAACTTAGGAATTGCTTCTCAGCAGAGGCTGGGGAGGAACAACATCATGGTAGGAGAGAGGCAGCCTCCCCTTGGCTACATGCCTGCTGGGAGCTGAACCCCACCCCACTGCTCCCCTGACAGGCTGTGCAATGACATCCACTCTTGGACACCGTGAAGTGAGCATACATTATTTACCATTTGAAATGCTAAACCAGAAAAAAACATGCTGTTTAGTGCAAACTCAAGCTCTGAGGCTTCTGGGTGAGGTGTGGCAAGCAAGCCTGCTCACATTGTTAATGGGCTTATCCCAAAAAGGGTGAGGGGTCGGGTCCTGGAGATAAGAGGAACTTCTTCTTTCTTGCCATCTCAAAGAAGGATGTGAACAAAAGCCTCACGGCATGTCCGAATGCCTCCCACTGAGCCAGGCCAGAGTCCAGTCGGACAGCGGGAAGGCAAAGCTTGGCTGCAGTCAGGGTGAGGTCAGGCCCATCAACACTGCTGTGTGCTTTTTAAAATGGTTAGCCTAGCTTGGTTGATGTAAATGTAATTATTAATTAGCACATTTTGTCCAGATAGAATATGGGCTTGTGACACAGGCTCTGTTAAAATTCTGTCTAGCAACAGTGTAGACATTGGGTCATCAGAAGGGGATTCTTAGATTATGTAATTAGGGGAAACAATTAAAATATTGTAGTACAGAGCCTTGTGATTGGCTGGTTTTTGTATAGAATTGCTGTTACTGTGGTATGTATAGGATTTGTCTGATCCCAAAGAGAATAAAAGGCCTCCTCAGATCTTCACTAGTGGGAGACCTACCCCATCTTCCCTTCTTTAGACTTCATAGTACAGCCCAGACCGGACCCTCAACCATGTACAGTCTCTCCACATGGTCGGTTATTAGCAAGGGTTTGTTATACTTGCCATCTATTCTAATAAGAGCAAAAGAGGTTAATTAGTGGTTTTGGTTGCAGGTCTGCTTGTTTGGGCAAGTTTTGGTCTCAGTTAAATACTACTACGTATTTAAAGTGTTTGCTTCCATTTAATCAGATGCATTGTGCTTTAATGTAGAGACACTTTTCTGGGTCTCAAGATTGAAAATGTTAAGTAGTCACTTTGAAATTCACCAGACAAATCACATCATAGGGCATTCAAATTAAACAATATTTGTAATTACGACAACATACCTTCCGGAATCCTACAGACCTATAGTCATTAAAAGAAGGGGAAAGCCAAGAGCTCAGATACAGCAGGCTGAGAAGCAAAACACCAGGGGCTGGAAGGGCTATTAGACCATATAAGAGATTGGGAAAAGCTGAAGAAACCTGACCAAGAGTGATCTGCCCACTAGGGCAGCTGCCCCCAGAATATCAAGCCTGCCAGGATAGCCACTTGGAGCAGGAAAAGCCTTTCCAATTTTATATCTTATCCATGGCTAAGGAGAATGGGATGAGGTAACGGGGTGGATAATAATTTTATTTTTATAGCACATCACCACCACAAATGGCACTTGGAGCAGTTCACATAAAATACAGTGATATAAACAATATAAAATTAATTTTAAAACATTTTAAAAGGGAAAGAGGGAGGGCAGAATACATTGAGGGGAAACCAGCAGTGGATCCTAAAAGCACCTGGGGAATAAGTGAGCACCTTCAGGTGCTTTTCAAAGGTGAGGAGGGAGGAACCGAGATGAACAGCTGAAAGGAGCAAGTTCCACACGGAGGGGCCCACAATGCACAGCAAAGGCCTGATTGCACCGACTTAAGGCATTGATTTCATTTCATTTATTGAACTAGCCACACAGGCCACGTCACAACAAAAATAAAAATACAGAAGTACAAAATAACAGAAATGAAGTTCATTACCATCCAGTGAGCCACAGGGATTCCAAATATGAGATCCCCCCAGTATGAGGGGTTACAACAGAATAGCTCTTGCTCTCTGTGCCCTTGCGTGCCATGACTGCAAAGGATGCTACCATACTAGTCACCTATTGTGGAGTAAAATTTTTACACTTTTTGTATAGAGGTAGCTGGAAGGTGGTAAATGGGAGGTTCCGCTCGGATGAGGAGGGGCATTATATGTACCTCTCCCAAGTGGGATCCAGTGTTATTGATTATTTTTGTATACAGAATGCCTATTATGAGCAATGTCGGGATTTTGTAGTCCTGAGGGAAGGGTTTAGTGACCACTTCCCAATTGTACTACTGTTGGATATTAGCCCCGGGGTGGGTCTAGACTCAGTTATTCCATCTACTCCTCGGGAGGGTGGGGATCCTAGTGTAGTGCCACGTTTAAAATGGTCAGATAACATGTCTGGGAGGTGTTCAGAGCTTTATGTGCAGGAGAGTTTTAAACAGCTACACTCTGTTCTCATGGCTTCCCAGCTACAATCTACAGTCTGCTATTCGCTATTTGCAGAACTCTTGAAGTGTTGTGGGAAGTACTTGGCCCCTAAAACATCGAGGGGTTTGGGAGGGGCCTCTTTGCCAACTGTGCCTAAATGGTTCGATGAGGAGTGTATAAATGGCAGACGTGCCCTTCAGAGGTGTGCCAGGGTTCTCAAAAATGATTCTAGCACAATTAGGGTTGCACAGTATATTAAGGCCAAGGGGCAGTATAAGAAATTAATTGGGGAAAAGAAAAAGGCCTTCCAGGCTAAGGCCTGGGAGGCTCTTATCCAAGCAGTGGAAGCTAAAGATCAGGTTCGTTTTTGGGCGCTGGTGAAGGGTGGATTTAAAGCTCCTTGGGTTCAGGGTTCCCTGGAGTGGGATGCTTGGCATGCCCACTTCAGTGGGATCTTCTCGATCTTCTCCACTGTTCTAAATCTTGACATTTGTAGGGAGTCTGAGGAAGTGTGCATGTTGCTTGCTAAATTTAAATCTCAGCGGGCCCCCGGCATAGATGGGATACCTGTGGACCTTTTTAAGCATAATATGGACTGGTGGTCTCCTGTCCTTGCCAAGGTGTTTACGGTAATCTGTTCCAGAGGAACGATACCGGCTGGTTGGAACATCAGTATCGTGTTACCGATTTATAAGGGGGGGGGACAGGAGCCTGGCAAAGAATTACCGGCCCATAAGCCTCTTGTGTGTGGTGGCTAAAGTTTTTGCCCACTTCCTGCTTCTTAGGCTGGAGGCATGGGCTGAGAGGGCTGGTTTCTTCCCAGAGGAGCAGGCAGGTTTTCATGCGGGCCGCTCGACCGTGGATCAAGCCTTTACGCTGTGGCATTTGCTAGTGAAGTACGTCAAAAATTCGATCTGGTAGACTAGTAATGACATTCTTGGATCTCCGCTCGGCGTTTGATCTGGTTAATCGGGACATATTGTGGAGCAGATTGTTTGCCACTAATATGGACCGGCGGTTGATCTTGATTCAGGCCTTGTATTCTCATTCTATCCTTAGGGTCAGACCAGGGGGCGGTGTCCAGCTCTCCCAGCCAATCCGAGCCACAAATGGGGTTAAGCAGGGCTGTGTGCTGGCTCCATTCTTATTTAAATTTTTTATAAATGGTATCGTCGACAGATTACATAGTGATTTCTTGCTCCCTGCTAGAGTGGGGTTTTGGTCGGTTCCAATTTTACTCTCTGCCGATGATATGGTGCTATTATCACCCTCAGCGATAGGAATGGATAGAATGCTGCAAGTGGTTGGCACTTTTTGTAGGGAGTCATGGCTCCAGATTAACTACGACAAGTCCAAGGTAGTGGTGGCAGGACGGGGCTTGAGGAATCACTCCTGGTTGATGGACGGGGTTAGGTTAGAGCAGGTAGGGTCATATAGGTATCTGGGGTTGATCTTTAGCAGCAAGGTATCTTGGTCCCCTCATTTTAAAGGTGTCTGCCTTAAGCTGAGGCAGGCGATCGGGGGGCTTCTTAGATTCTGGAGATCCCATGGGGGCTGGTACATTCCCCCGGCCCTGAAACTTTTAAATTTAAAATATAAACTTGGCAGAAATCTGGGCTCATTTCACAGGCACCGGGTTGGAGGCATTGCAGAATCTTCTGCTGAGCTCTTTACTGGGAGTACCACGAAGTACCCCGGCTTGCCTGTTAAGACTGGAAACGGGTTCTCTCCCATAAAGCACTGAGTTGGCCTTCTACCCATTATGGTACTGGTTGAAAGACATGACCATGCTGGGGGACCGGTTGCCCTGTCTATGTTTGGAGGAAGCCTCAGTGTGGTCTGCCTCTAGTCTGTGGTGCTCCAAGGTTCGTTTACAACTTTTGAAGTTGGGACTGTCTCCCGAGATGGTGGCAGGGTTACCGGTTATGGGGAGGGCCAGAATAATATTGAAACAACTGAAAGATCAAGCTGTTCAACAGGACCTAGGGGCTACCCAGGTGGTGCGTTGTGCTCCTTTGTATCAAGCCATCAAGAATGACTCTTTGTGTGAGCCGTATTTGATGGAGTTGACTGACCCTAATCTGAGAAGGGCCTGTACCCTGTTGCAGTTCAACCTTATCCCCACTGGGGTATTGGAAGGCAGGCGCAGGGGGATCCCATATAGAGAGCAGATTTGTTGTTGTAACCTGGGATCGGTTGAAGATCTTCCACACGTTCTGTTTGAGTGCCCTTTAACCTCTTCTTGGCGGGAATTATATTTGCCCCCCTGGATTCGTGATCGCCTTTTTTTGCCCCCGACACAGCTTTTTCAACTATGTATGCAGTCAAAGACCCTCCCGGGATTGCTTAACCTGGCAAAGTGGGCGTACCAGCTGGAGCGACGTTAACTTGTTTAGCTCGTCCCCTTAGTTTGATCATCACCATTGTGGTATTGCCCTGATTGTTATAGGTGGGGTTTAGTATCATGTGAATGTTTTACCTAATTTCTATGTATTTTATGTTTATGGCTTTGTTCATATGTGTTTATAGCCATATGTAATTTATTGATTTTAAATGGTGGAGCATATGGCTACTGTTTTTAAATGGTTGTAATGGGCCATTGGCCTCACAATCCTTGTTAATAAACTAACTAACTATCTACTAGTCACCTGAGCACCCTGTTGCCTAGGGAGCCTGGTGGCATCCACCTGTAGGGCCCTAAACAGGCTCCTACAAGCCATACTATACAGGGGGCATTCAAGTAGATAGTGGATGAGATCTTCCACTGCACCCTCTTCACATATACATTCCCTAGCAGGATAACTAATCGCACAGTAGCACCCCTGAACCACCACCGATTGCATTGTCTGCACGTAACAGCTTTATTTATGGCACGTAGCAGCTTTATTTATTTATTTATTTAGAAATATTTTATTCCACACCCTCCTGCACAATAGCAGCTCAGGGCAGTGTACAACAATGCTCATAATAATTGACAATAAAATCGACAATAAAATCTCAACTAATTTTTTTTAAACACATACTATTATTAAAGAGTAGAAATCAAATCAACCCCCCACCCATCCATCCTCTGATCTGTCTCCTTCCCCAAAAGCCTGGCGGAATAGCCAGGTCTTACACTGTCTCCGAAAGGAGTGGCGGTTCGGGACCAAGCGGGCCTCCGTCTGGAGGGAATTTCACAGCCTAGATGCAGCCACTGAGAACGTCCTCCCCATCATCGCCACCAGGGAGACCCAGGAGACCTCAAGTCGGGCGTCCCTGGCTGACCGCAAGGGTCACACCACAGCCCAGGGTGTGAGGCGGTCCCGCTGGTAGGCGGGGCCCAGACCCAGCTTTCCTCCTCACTGGATAAGGTCTGGAGATAACATGAGTCTCCCTGGACTGGCAACCAAAGCTTGTACCATGGTGCAGTTTTGAAGTTTAAAGCCACATTCCTTGCAACCTGACGATCTGTATTGATTGTATGCTGTTTTAACAGCCTTCTGACTTCTGTGATTGGCTTGGCAGATAGGTATTCAACTGAAAAGCCCAGCTGACTGACATAGGTGGTCACCCTCGTCCACCAGTTGTATCTACCCATTCTCCCGAGACCCATTTTTTCTAGGAAACATAGCTTGAGAAGGGAGGCGCTAGGAAGGTACTTCACTTTCAACCAGTAATTAAATTGATACAAAGTGGTTCTTGAGGTAACAAACCTCATCCTGGTCTCCAATTGTAGCAATGAAGCTGTGGTT
The DNA here is from genome assembly GCA_003113815.1 of Sphenodon punctatus. Taxonomy (NCBI): domain Eukaryota; kingdom Metazoa; phylum Chordata; class Lepidosauria; order Sphenodontia; family Sphenodontidae; genus Sphenodon; species Sphenodon punctatus. The sequence continues at coordinate 2,651,345 of QEPC01002020.1, forward strand.
GTCGGGGGGGGGGGGGGAGACCCCTAATATTGAGCTCAGATTTTTTTTTTACTGTCTCCAAAATTCTATATGGTTGACCTCCCTGATACCTGGGCCTCATAACTTAACTGTGCTAAAACTTTAACCTGAAGGTCTTCAGAGCTGGTCTGACCCCTCGCCCCCATTCCGATGAAAAAATCGTAGCAAGGTCTGTGCAGAGGACATAGCCGTTTGCCTCAGGAGGTTTGGATGGAGATCCCAGGACACAACAGAGGAGAATAGAATCCCCAGATAATTAAAACACGTAACCTGTTCCAGCCTAAACCCATTCATATACCATGCAAATCTTTTGCATCGAGGGGCAAACTCCATGACTTTGGTTTTATTGTAGTTTACTACTAACTCCTCTTCCTGGCAGATGGCACCAAATGTCCACATACATAAAAATAGAGACTTGCCTTGAGTCAATGACTTAAGGCATGATGGTGGGATCCCTAAACAGTGGGTGGTTTCTGAGGGCAGATAACCATCAGTGCGAGGTTCCAGGAGCAGGTCTCAAATATAGGCATGACCCTGAAAACCAGCAGTCCAATCTTAAATTTATTTATTAATTTACTTATTCCAATTTTTACCCCACCCCCCTTCCCAGCTAGGCTCAGGGCAGCTCACAAAATTTAATATGCTGCTCTACAGGCAGAACACAGGGCAGACGTAATATGATAATGACTGTCCAAACCAGTAAACAGCTGTACTACCACATTCTGAACAAGCTGCAAGTTATGGAGATGTGATGGACTGGAAGCCCATTGAAGAGGGAATTACAAAAATCAAGGCTAATGGTGACCAGGGCTGGGATGGGTCACTGAGGCAAAGTCAGCCTGGAATAAATAAGGGTGTAGCTTACACAAATTGCATAGCTGAAGAAAACATTTCTGAACCACATCCATGGGGACAGCATAGTCGAAAATTATGCACAAGTTCTTTACCTGGCCCACCACCTCCACCCAAACCCTCTCAACATGCAAAGGCCCAAGGGAGGTGGGGACAGCCTCAAATTGGCTGTTCCCCCTCCCCATGAGCATCACCTCAGTCTTCCTCAGATTGAGCACAAGGTAGCTCCTACGCATACAACGTTCCTCCAAGTCAGAGGCCGTGGTGATAGGACTCATGGGGCAAGAGATACAGTTGTGTAACATCAATGAGCTAATGATACTCAACCCCATGCTTAGAAATGAAGCACTGAAGATTTGCATGTGTATGTTAAACAACATGGGCGATAAAATAGAACCTTGCAGAATGCCATCTTTCAGCTCTCTCTGGCATGACACATAACCATCCATCAGCACTGAATGACTCCACCCTTCTAGATATGACTCAAACCACCAACCAGCAGCTCCTGTCACACCAGTGACAACCCTCAGCTGCTGAAGCACCAACCCATGGTCAATTATATCAAATGCTGCTGTAAGGGCCAACATAACCAAAATGGCCAGCTGTCCTCAATCTAAAATAATCCACAGATCATTCATTACCCTGACAAGTGCGGTCTCTACCCCATGTGGAGGTCAGTACCCAGTCTGGAATTTCCCCAAAATATTAATGGAGTCCAGATGCTTCTGCAGCGGTACTGCCATGGCTTTCTCAATTACCTTACCTAAGAAAGGCAGATTGGAGACCAGTGTTAAAGATAAGGCCAGAGAATATGGTGACACATTGTTTGATGTAAACCAGTGTTGTTAAATTTGGTTATGTTAACAATAAATTATTGAAAAGAAAAAGAATAAAAAAGATAAGGCCAGAGACAAGGTGACCAGGCACAAGAAAGAAGGGTCACAAGGCCTTGAGGACACTTAGAACAGATAGAGTAGCCTAGGGATCGCCAGGAGACACTGAGGGGTGTCACAACACAGGCGGCCCAACAGAGGTCCCTTATCCTCCTAGACATTCCCCTTTAATTAATTAATTCATTAATTAATTAGTATTTATATCCTGCCTTATCTCCTGAAGCTAAATACATAAATTCAAATATAAAATAAATGATTAAAACCCCACAAGAGTACAATCGCTCCACCCCACCCCCACCCAGTCTATCCCTGTCCATTGAATGCCTGGCCAAATAAAAAGGTTTTACGCCACTGCTTCCGGAAGACATTCAAATTAAGGCTCAGCTGAGCCTCCAAGGGAAGGGTGTTCCAAGGCTGTGGAGCAGCTACCGAGAACGCCTTTCTGAGGGCCTGAGTTGTATGAAACTGGGTCAGTGACGGAACTCACAAGAGGGCACCCTTGGCAGATCTTAGAGGCTGTGAAGGGACATGAGGAGAAAGGCGGGTCCTTCAGATATGTGGGCCCAAGCCATTTAGAGCTTTAAAGGTCAAAGCCAGCACCTTGAATTGTGCCCGGAATGCAATAGGCTGCCAGTGCAGACTTGTAAGCACTGGTGTAATATGCTCCCAGTGACCCACCCCCATCAAGAGGTGGGCCACCACATTCTGCACCAGCTGCAGCCCCTGAACACACAGTATTCAAGGGCAGCCCCATGTAGAGTGCTTTTCAATAGTCCAGCCTTGAGGTAATAATGAAAGCATGGATGACACTAAGTCCACATTGGAAAGTAAGAGATGCAGCCTTCTCCCTGATGGAGTCGGTAAAAGGCACTTCTGGCCACAGCCACAACCTGACCTTCCAGGTGCAGCTGAGGATCCAGGAGCATCCCAAGGCTACGCACCTGAGTAGCAAGGGGAGGTCGGACCCCATCAATATAGAAACCCCAATCCCCACCCCAGGCCACAGGGCTGGCCCACCATCATCACCTCAGTCTTCTCTGGATTCAGCTTCAGATGTCTCCCCCTGGCATCCAGTCCCCCCCACATCGCAGCCAGGCACTGGGAAGCACCAAAGCTACAGGGCCTGGGTCGGATGAAAAAGATAAGTAGATTTGGGTGTCATCCACATGTTGAAGACAACACACCCCAAATCTATGCACGATCTTGCCCAGGGACCTTAGATACACACAGAACAGGAGGGCAGACAGGATGGAACCCTGCAGGACACTACAAGAGAGGGGACAGGGAGAAAAAGAACAATCACCCATCACCACCTTCTGAAACCTCCCCTATAGGAATGAACAGAACCACTCTAGAGCCGTCCCACGAACCCCTACTAGATCTCGCAGCTGTGTCAACAATACCTCATGGTCAACTGTATCAAAGACCATTGAAAGATCTAAAAGGATCAACAGGGTACAACATCCCCTGACAATCTCACAGCGAAGATTGTTGACCAAAACTACAAGCCGCAGTGACAGTCTCAGTGGTACACCATGACCCAGGACCAAAGTCAGACTGACACGGGTCCAGGAAATCTGATGCATCTAGATGTCCCTGTAGCTGCCTGGTAACCACCTGTTCAATAGCCTTCCCTAAAAAGGGAGGGTTAGAGACAGAGCAATAGCTGCCCAAGGAGTCAGCATCAAGTGATGGTTTTTTGAGCAGGGCTGAACAATTGCCATCTTGAGTGAGGGCTTCTGGTACCCTGCCCTCCCAAAGGGAGGCACTGACAATCTCAGACAGCAACAGCCCCAGTCTCACACGGCTGGCTTTCACCAGCCAAGACGGGCAAGGATCTAGTTTACAGCTGGTTGCCCGCATTGCCCTAAGAATATCTGCTGCCTTGGTAAGTGACATCAACTGAAACTGATCCAAATAAACAGGACAAGACTGAGCCTCCACAGCCTCAAACTCTGACTCTGCCAAAGAACTAGCAGCCCACAAGATGAGGTGAATACAAAAATGTGAATACCATTTGTAACCTTGCTTTGATTGCATGCAAAGCTGAACGCCTTACGCTTATGCACCCTTTGCTTTGTGTATAATTTATGTATAATGTTACAATTATTTTATTTGTTAGTGTGTTATAAATTTCAGCTGTGTACATTTTTATTTTTGGCTATGGCAAGAGTCGATGCCATTGTAATAAATTCAATTCGAGGTGAATAAGAGCGATTTTGTCTGCAAAGTAGGTATTCAATTCCTTACAGTGGGCAGAAGATGATTCAGCCACAGGACGGAGACAGCCTGGATTCACCAAGCTGTTCACCACCCTGAATAGCTCCGCTGGACAGGACTCTGCAGATAATATGGTAATGGAGAGGAGGGCAGTCCTCGCCACCACCCTAGCCATACCATAGTCCTTCAAAATCAATCTACGGCACGATCAGTCGCCTTCAGCGTGAGTCGAACGCCACTTGCACTTCAGTCACCTCGCCTCCCGCTTCATCCACCGCAGAGCCCCATAAACCAGGATGACCTGTGCTGATGCCATGGAGGAAGTGGATGCCTGCATGCTACCGTGTCGATGGCCTTGATCAATGCTGTGTGCCACAACTCAACCAGGCCATCCACAGAGCAGCGTCAAAATCTGTGGTTATATCCCCCAGAGAGTTCTGGAATCCAATTGGTTTCATAAGTCTCTGGGGGCGGTTGGTAGGTACGCCAACAAAATTCCCAATCTATCCCGGGCCTCAAACGCAAGGTGGACACACTCCATATTGGACATGTTAGGCAGTGGATACCTTCAACAGGCCAGATGTTCCCTCCAAATCACTGCCACTGCACACACACACACTCAGCCCAAGGCTGATGCTGCACAGAGTGCCCGGCTGGTACCAGCCAGGTCTCTGTAATAAAAGAAATGGCTTTAGAAATGGCAGAGTGGAGAAAAGGTGCACTGGAGCAGCAGCACCTAAAGGGGAGGAGGATCACAATGCTCGATGCGGGTGCCCTGAAGCAAGATGTTCTCACTAAATGATTGATACCACAGAAGAGCAGCTAAAGGGGGTACCACACAAACAGCAAAAGGGAGCAGCAGAGGCTGTGGTTATGTATGGCGCAGGATGGGTGAAAGGTATGATAATATGGCCATGAATACCCTAAATCAAAGTTCCTGAAGCAACTGTATAGGCAGGACTGAATGGAGGCAAAGCCAGTAACAGAGTGGCCCACATGGGCAAATCAGCAAGTCAGCATTGATCCCCGAAGACAGAGCAATCCACAGCAGGGCTCAAGCAGCAGCAAGGAAACCTTAGGGAAGGAAGAGCCTGGATGAGCCAGAAGCGCCTTCCAGCTTCAAGGTCTGTGTGGTTCTAAGCAGAGTCATAGCTGCCATATCTGCAGTGCACACCCCACCCGGCCACATCTGGCTGATGATCCAGCAGGTGGCAACATCTCAGGAGTTGGTGTGTGACAGTGAGTGTCTTTAGATGCAACAGCGATTGGGTGCTTAAGACGTTTGCCACATGGCTGTGTGTTGTGTCTAAGCACCATCATTATTTTTGGCCATGGGTCTGCCCCCCCCTGTTAGCCTCCCATTAACTCCCCGTTGGTTGCTCAGATGTCGGGGGAGGGGGGAGGGAGTTGAGTGTTTTCCCTCTCCCTATGGCTAACGTTGTGTCTAAAGACATTGGATGATGTGTTCACATCCATCTCCGGTCTGTCTGCCCCGATTCCTCCACTTCGCGCTGCTGCCAAACAACTTGTTCCTTTCTGCACGCTGTCTTCGTGCTCTCCCAAAGCACCCAGGGGGATGAGCAGTGAAGAACGAACTGTTTAGCTGCAGTGCAAAGAGGAGGATTTGGGGCAGGTCTGACCACTCTCTCACATGGACTACAACTCCCATAATTCAATGGGAGTGCCTCTGCAGGGAGAGCTTCTGGCACAAGCAGCAGCTAGGACTCTGATTAGCCCCTGGATGTGGAAAGGCAGCCATTGTAACGTATTGCTAAGTACTGCAATGTATTAAACATGGGGAAACACGCATGGCTATACAATGGTGTAAACACACATTCAGCCATTCCATTGCGTCTAAAGGCAGCCAGTGGCTGTCAGTGGCCTCAGAGAGTAAAGAGACAGCCAGGATGCAGGGACCCCTTACACTGAGTGGAGATGCAGGACTTCCCACCCTCCAAGTGGTGGCCCAGGGCTGGTTTGCATTTAATGGGGATCCAGGGCTGTTATAGTATTAAGTGTCCCTTATCTGTTCCACACATAGCAGCCCCAGCCCTGATCTCTCCCTGGCCATATCTGAAGCTCCATCCTCACCACTCCCACCTAGGGAGAGACCAGGGCTGAGGGTGAATTCCTCAAATTCCAGGGGCCCTGGGCTGCATTCTCAAACCCCTGCATTAAGACAGAACTGGTGGCTTTCTGTCTGTCACCCCATCAGCCTGACAGCACTGCAGGTGAAAGCACTACCCTCCGCATCCCTGTAACAGAGACTGCTCCTTGTCTTCTAGCTTATGTGCTTCCCTTCCACACATTGGAGTGAGATTGCAGACAGGTGCCTTCCTCAGCTAATCTCTCTTATCTCAGAGCTGGCTGGCCGGCCGAGCTCCCATTGAGTCTAGGCTGGGATGTGCACATGGTTGTTGGGCACGTGGCGGGGAAAATGTTTCTATTGGTCAGGTGGTCTTTCTTAACTCTCCCCCCACACATACACACCTCCCTCCCGCAGGTGCAGTGCACCTCCTCAATAAAGCTGCTCTCTGAAGCCACAAACATTACTCTCATATACAGCATGGGGCATGTCAGGAAAGCCACATTCAGCATGTGCTTCAATGGAGATGGGAATCAGGGCATAGAACAACAGCCATATAGACAAAAGCTTTATAGAGATGGTGCATTATACCTCTGTGCAGTAACACACTGATTCTCCTGTGTCTCCTAAGACACCATGGCAAATGCCATTTAGCCAATCAGAGAGCCGCTCTTTAGGGGGACTTGGGATTGGTTTGTTTTACAATTGGCTTCTGAGTCTGTATCATGTTTAGGGACTGGTAAAGCAAGTGGGTGCTTCTTCTAAGCTGGGGACTTGGTTTTCCCTCTGGACAGGAGTCTTGGGAACAGGTGTTTGCACAGCTCCAGTTTATTTCTCCCTTCATTTTGTAGCTGATTTACATGTAGGAGATTTCGACCATGGCAAAGCAAGTGAAATGAATAAAGTACAAAGTTCTGTCAGGTACTACTCAGACACTGTAGATGCTTTAAGCATAATGTTAGCCATGTTACAATGGAAAGAAAAGGTGTTTTACATACAGAAATCTACATACATACAACAGCCTGAGACTTTTAGCTTTGTTGTCGTATTAACACTATTACATGACAATGGTTAGAAACTGACCTTTGATTCTCTTTCCTCCAGCAGTGTCTCCAGCTTCTTCTGGGCAGCGCGACCCTCATGGTCATCACTGACGATGAGGATGATGTGGTTCCAGTTGAAGACTCGCATCATCTCAAACCAGACATTGGCCTGGTGAGAGTACGGTGGAACTGTACGCAGGAAGGATAGGTGGATGCTCTGGAAGGAAGAACAGCAGCTAAACATAGACTTTCATGGCTCATCCTCTAGATACTCAATCTCTCAGCTCCACCTGGACTGGGCAGGGCTCTACAGTCTAGCAATACAGAAGTTTCTGGCAACCCTGTGATATGTTCTTTGGGGTTATCTGTCTTTCCATGGCCTTCTCCAATGTGAAATTTCCTTTTTTGCACTCAGGGAGGTGCTGGCTCTAACTGCAGACTAGCCCAGTGTGGGAAACTACTGGCTTTTGGCCTGTGGCCCATATAAAAGCATGCTCAAGAAGGCAGTTACAGTTGCTAGCCACTGAAACAAGACTGTGGAGGCTCGAGGCCCTTCTAAATAAGATGCTTCAGTGACTAAAGATGCAATCCGCAAACCGCTTACTCCAATGTAATTCAGTGGGATTATGCTGGAGTCAGTGATTTGAGAATGGCTGCTTAGTGAGCTTGTTATAGTAATGATAGGAGGGAATGCAATGCATGTATGAAACAGAGAGTGAGCTGCACATTTAGCCCTACTTTTGGACTGCAAACTCCTGGCTGCAGTGAAGTTAGTGGTAAAGTTTTGCCACTGACCTCAATAGAGTCAAAATTTCATTTGCTGAATGCACAGGACTAATGAGAGAGATCAAAGAGGGAGCTAAGCCTAATAAAGAAGTAATAACAGGCAATGTTAACTTCACAAACACACGCTGCAGTGAGAGATGGTTTACAGAAACAGTTTTATGACCCCCTTAGATGACTGCTTCTTTGAACAACTTGTTCTACTGCCCACAGAGAAGAGAGGCAATTCTTGACTTTTAATTCTAATTAATGCACATTCATTGGTCCAAGGAATTATATAGTTGCATAACTTAGAAACAGTGACCACAGTGTATTTAATTTCAGCATCCTTTGAGGAAGGAAAAATCTAGCAGGTGACACTGAGCTTTAGAAAGGGGAATTTCCAAAAAATAAAGCAGATCGTTAGAAAAAAGACCCAAGTGCAGAGTGAAGAAATTAATATCTGTAGATTTTGGCCGGGAGACTATTAAGGACACAGTAACAGAGTCCCAGAGCCAGGCACACTCCTAACAAGGGAGGCAAGAAAAAAACACAAACTGGTTACATGGCAAAGGTTACAGAGACAAAGGGTAATCCTTGCAAAAGTGGGAATCCAGCTCATAGGACCAGTGCTGTGGAACATATTCACTAACCTGGAAATGGGAGCAGTGAAGGGGCAAAATGTGCAAATGGCACCAAATTATTCAGGTTAGACAGGAAAAAAACTTCAGAGGGATGCAACATGTGGTGACTGGGCAACCTAGTTCATTGTTGGCAAGTGCAAGCTAATGCATGTTGGGAGAAATATTTGTATGGCGGCTTACTGAGGTCCCAGTGAACTCCAACCCCCCAGGGGAAAAACCCAGACCTCACTGTGGACAGCATCACAAAATGGATGGTCCCTCAACAAAATTCTCCATGAAAATATGGCACCTTCAGGCATGTAACAAAGTGCAGCCAAGGGAGCACCTTCTCTGGTGGACTGTCTGCTGAGACAGCAATGTCTTTTCAAGGCCAGCAGAGTAGGAGTGAAATCAAAGGAGATGATAGTCCACATTGGTCTTCACCAGGCATGTTCCCACCTACCCATCTGTTAGGTATCTAATCAAATGGCCTGTACATGGACACCACAGAACCACCACTCACGCTAGAGGCGAGACACATTACGGGCCCACCATGTGGGCCAGTCAGGGCTAATGGGCACCCATGTCTCATCAATTAGGTTCACCGACAGCCTCACTGGCATCCAGGTCTGCCAAGTCCTGAATAGCGTGCCTTATCAGCTGAGACAGTAGCAGTAGCAGTCTCCCTCCCCTGTAGCTGCCTCTCAGCTGAAGGTGTACAAGAGATCTCCCTACCACCCACCCCACCCCACCCGTCTCCCTCCCTGCCTCTCAGATGAGTGACATGCTGGAGATCTCCCTCCACACAATATCCCTCCTCATCTTTCAGCTGAGAGGTGCACTAGAAGTTTCCCTCCCTGCAGTATCCCTTCCATCTCTCATCTGAGAGGCACGCTAGAGATCTCCCTCCCCACCTCTCAGCAGCTGCGGGGGGAGGAAGATCACTAGTGCGCCTCGCAGCTGCAGGGGAGGGAGACTGTAGGGGAGGGCGATATCTAGCGAGCCTCTCAGCTGAGAGGTGGGGAGGGAAGGGAGATCTCTAGTGGGCCTCTCAGCTGAGAGGGGGGAGGGAGATCTCTAGCCACAGGGGGAGGAAAATCGCTATCGCCACTGGTGGAAGTTGCCACAAGCACATGAAATATGAGCAGTGGCTGGCCCATTTATTAGGCTGGATGTGCTAAATAAACATATGAGTGGGGACTGCGTGGGCGCTGCATGGACTGAACACAGACTCCAGTGGGCTGTCGTCCCATTCGATTTCACCTTAACTTGCAAAAAGCCCCTGGAGTATCTTGCAAAAAGGCCACCCATGTTACTCACCCAGTAGTCTGCTGAGGGACAGTATGTTCTCCCTGTGCAAGGAAGCAGCAAAAGCCCTAGGCAACCCACTCACCTCCCCACACAGGGTATGTGTCAGACTGAAGGGCAGTCCTTCTCATGGCTCTCTGCAAGGAGTGAAGGGGACATTCCAGTGACTAGGCCTGTCCATTTCCATAATGATGACCCATACTGTGGGTCATATTAGCTATGGTACCTGGGATTCAACTGGCTCGTCAAGCTCATTGTTATTATAAAACCTGGGAGCAAATTGATGGTGGTTTCTCACACCTCCAGGGTTTGCCCCCATTGGCCCACAGAATGAGCAAAACCAAGCAACCTCTGAGATCAAAAGGTCTCCTGTCCTGCCAAGTGTACAGGCAGTGCTGGGCTTCTCCTCCACCTTGGCGCCATCTCCAGCATCCAGGGACCAGCCAGAAGGCTCCCAGCTGTCACAGTGGCCAGCACTTCAAGGCTAGTTCGTGCATTTGATTGGACTAAAGAGCTGTGACTCCAGCAGCCTGACAGAGAAACGCTGCAGACATGATCCTGGGATATGTAGGTCAGCACTGGGAGCGCCAGAGGAAATGAGTCCAGAGAAAAGAGGGGATGAGAGAGAGAGAGAGAGTTACTGAATTAGACTGAAGAGAAGAGAATGCTTATGGGGATGTAGAGAGAAATACACAATAGGGTTGTGTAGGAGGAGAGAGAGAGCGAGCAGATTTTGTAGACAGCAATACAGAAATCATTAGTCAATCCTGCTGGGTCTTCTTCATTTATAGCACATGTATGAGGTACTGTACTAGGAAACATGCATCAGTTACCTTATCAGAATATATAGACATGCGTGTTGTCAGACCAATGACAGGGATCCTGTAGAAGCCAGCTGTGTATGATACAGGTGTTGGTGTTAGGTGATCATTTGGAGCAGGTGGGTGACTAACTAATATTGCATAGACCTGTAGGATACAGGATATAAACATTAATTCACAGACGCACGCACAATGGTCATGAAGTGTGAATTTCCTTTTCTTTCTTGCAATATGAAGCTGTTCATATGATCTGTGCTTTCAAACCACAAGGAATTGCATAAACAGACAATGTGTAAGTGGCAGTCATGGGAAAGTCAAGGATGTAGAGGAAGGTGTGCAGATGGAATGCCTGGGTCCCTCACTGCTAAGAAGGGCAGGGCTTCACATCCATGGCAATGCTACGTTTGGCAAGCTAAACTAATAACTCCCTTGGATTGCAGCTTAAACGGAAACCTCTCCCTTACAGCCACGCTATGTAATGCGATTTATCTAACCACACATTTAATACACAACCGTAATTCCCCTCAGAGGACTATTACAGACAAAATGGTCAGGTGGGACTCTGTGCCGGAGGGGGGAGGAGAGGGCTTAGAGTGATAGAGTCAGAGCACAGAGTGAACCAGTCAAGTGTCTGCTAAGTGCACAAGGACTGGGAAAGGGTGGGGGGAAGGGGGATTCAGCAGATGAGCATGGATTCCAGCAGCAATCTTTTCAGCAGCTAAGAAGCTGAGAGGGTTATATTTTTAAAATCACCCCATAAATGTACATGATGCATCACAGACCTTGCGTCAGACACTCAGCTGCTGTCAGCCCACTGAAGTAAATGAAGGCACACCAATTTACACCACGGAGGATCTGACCCATACAGTGAGGCATGTACCCTTCTCCAAAAGCACTTCCAGGCCCAACAGGAAAGAGGAGTGCAATCCAAGGCTGGAGCTATGGTGCAGAGAAGTGAGGGTGTGGCGGGAGCAGGCATGTGCGAGGGAGATGGGGCTTGGGGAAGGAGTGCACCCCTCTGCTAACGGGACAGAAGGTGAGAGAGGGAGGGAAGAGCATTTGGGGGTGCAGGAGTGGAGGCCGATTACCCAAGGCCTTGCAGGGGAGGATGGGGTAGGTAAGAGAGAGGAAGCTGATGGAGAGCTGTAAGGAGGAGGGGGATTGCATGCTGGATGCTGGCACATGAGACAGGGGAGCAGGTGGGGGTTTAGCAACAGTACCATAAATAGGTGGCAGAAGAGCTGGTAGAGGTAGGGATTGGGTTGTCAAGGCTGCATAGCAAGTGGGGAGTAGGGAAGTGCATATAGTGTGAGATGTGCTGGGGGCAGCAAGGTGGGAGCCTGAGAGCAGCCAGGAGGGACGAGGAAGTGGTGGGTGGTGATAGAGGGTATTGGTAAGCTAAGCAGCAGGAGATGTCAAAGAGACAACTGGAGAAGCCCCCTTCGCCGCGGGTAATCCCGGCGACGGGGAAATTGCCGCGCCCCCGTCGGGGACACAGGAGCCAGGAAGCCGCGGCAGGCGCAGCGTGATCAGGCCGACAGGGCCTGTTGCCAGGGCAACCGGAGTGGCGCATGCGCGGAGGAGCCGCGCCAGAAACGAAGAGCGGTACCCGCCCTTTGTAGAGAGGGCGGGGCCCGCAGGGAACAGCCTCAGTCGGCGTTGGACGGGCAATCAGGCAGCAGCAAGGATCGCTTGCTGCTGAGCAGGCCCAGCCACGTGGTCGGAGGAGGCCCGACGGGGAAAACTGAGCAGCACGCGATGGGCCGCACTAAAAAGAAGGCGGCACCAAAAAAGCGGCCCCCACAAGCGGGGAACAGGTTGCAAAGGGGTGACAGCCCCGAGAGGGCAGAAAGGGAGGGAGATGAAGGGGCCCCAACGCGGCAAGAGCTTATGGAGCGCTTGGCGGCCTGTGAGGCCCTGCTCCAGAATCGGGCCCCATCCCCCACACCCTCGGCCTTAGGGGGCTCCCAGCCCACTGGTAGAGACAGGGAGGGGGATGACTCAAACTCCCAGGTCAGAAGGGGAGAAAGTCAGCTGGCCCCAGAGAGGGAGGTAGGTGCACCTCAGCCCCCCCTTGAGGGCCCCAGAAGGGGAACAAGAAATATAACCCCCCCCCGCACGGTATAGAGATGTACCGGGCCCAGCCCAAGGGGACTCAGGGAGATTTAATCAGGCACAAGGGGGACGGGACGGTGAGGCAGCAAGACAATCCGCACCGTGGTTAGGGGGCCTAGGGCAGCATACAAACCCACCTGAAAGGGGGCAAATCCTTCAGCCCAACTGGAGTTCCCCGGACCCGGGGATGGTACACATGGGGGGAGGATATAACCAGGGCATGTCCAGGCACCAAGATGACATCGGGGACCCATTTGGGGTGCCTGGGCTGGCACATTACCAGTGTCAGCAGACTGCCAGTATGGCGGCATTGGGGGCACCGACATTGTCACCACGTGATATGTGGGGGCACGGGGGCCCCCGAGATACCAATTTATACACAGGTGAAGGATCCCCGCCGGCCCGTCGGAGACGCGATGAGCACCAACAGCAGGGAGGGGACCTCGACATATTGCAGCGCCTTCAGGCGATAGAGGAAGCCCTCCATAGGGAACCCAGGGGCCTGCACCGAGGAGGGCATCACGCTGGACCCGGACCAAGCAGCCAACCCCAGCCGACGAGTCAGGGTGAGTCTATGGACCACGAGGCGGGGGGAACAACCACCCTGACAGGGTACGAAAATTTACCCATGCGGGGAGGCACGGGCGGAACAACATTTGGTGGAGGGACAGCCATGCCACTGAGCAGGCACGGGCCTGGTGGGATTTGCGGACCAGGGGGACCCGCACCACAGAGGGCAGCAGAGCAAGGCCAACAGGCCACGGCCCCCCGCCTACTTCAGGTCGAAGGTTCGTGGGCATGGGTTTTCCCAGTTAGTTTACCCGCAGGGCAATTAGGGACAGCAGCCCTACCCAGATTGAGCACAACAAAGTCAACCACAAGCCAGGAAATAGTTCCTTCCCTTCCACCGGTGGGGGTTTCACCAGCCACCACATCAGCAGGGGCTGCATCAACAGCGATCGTACGCCCACCGGGCGGGGTAATTGCTGATGTGGCAGCCCCATTTGGCAGCCATTTAACCCTCGCAACCAAGGAAAAAATTTGGCGGGGCGAATATGTGGACATATTTGCGTTATTATTCAGTGACCCCATAGTGGATCACTCAGAAGCGGAAGAAGGGAAAGAGAAAGAAACATTTAAGCGCCCCAAAGCGGATAGGAACTGGTCCAATTGGACTTCCGCTTTCGCAGTCTACATGGGAGTAATAATGCAGGCCGACGCAGGACGGGGGTTAGAATTACATAAATACGCGGACATCATCCGGCGGGCCCATGGCACCGGGCCCCCTGGGGCGTGGCTGCGTTACGACGAAGCGTTTCGTCATAGGGCAGCGAATACCCCGGGCCTCCGATGGGACGCCCATGCCCCGGACATCTGGCTTGAAAGCATGGTGGACGCAACCAGGGCTCCACGGTCCGATAGCGGGCACCCATTAGTAAAGGGGGGGGTCGCTCCCGCCAATGAGCCATACCGCGGGGACGGGCGAAAAAGAGGACAGGGGGGACCTGGCCCGTGTTGGGAGTACAACTCCACGGGCAGGTGCAATAGGTCCCAGTGCAGGTTTCGGCACGTGTGCTCCAGCTGTGGGGGGGGACACCCTGAGAGCACGTGCTACCGACCCCGGCAGAAGGGTGGACGAGGCCGCTTCGGTGGGGGGTCGGGCCCAGGAAAAGGGGGTCAAGGTGGCCCCTCCGGGACCCGCATCCCAAAGGGCGCCGACGCCAATTCGAATTGAGGTACTAGAAAGAGCCCTCAGCACACACCCGGCAAAGGAAGAGGTGGAATATGTAATAAATGGTTTTCGGTACGGTTTCCACATCCCGGCCGGCCCAGTTGTGTGCCCACAAAAAGTTAGGAACCTCAAATCTATAAAGGGGCATGAGGAACTAGTTAAGGTAAAGATTGATAAAGAGGTGTCGGAGGGCAGAGTAGCTGGTCCATTCCAACAACCACCTATCGAAAACCTAGTGTTGTCACCACTGGGCATAGTCCCAAAGAAAATACAGGGCGATTTTAGGTTGATTCATCACCTGTCCTACCCTCGCGGCGCATCGGTGAACGACGCCATACCGAAAGAATTAGCTACGGTCAGGTATGCGTCGTTCGACCTTGCGGTTGAGAAAGCTAGGAACATGGGACCGGGGGCACTGTTAGCCAAGTGTGATGTCAAATCAGCCTTCCGCTTGCTACCAGTGCATCCCAGGAGCTTCCACCTGTTGGGATTCCACTTCGGAGGACAGTATTATTTTGATCGAGCTATGCCAATGGGATGCTCCATATCCTGTTCGGCATTTGAACGATTCAGTTCCCTGGTAGAGTGGATTTTTAAACAACGGTGGAAGGGAGGGGAGGTGACAAAATATCTCGACGATTTCCTGATAATAGCCCCACCGGGGACGGACGAATGTGCGTCCGCTCTTAGGCTATTCCAGGAGACGGCCTCCGACCTCGGGATCCCACTCGCCCCCGAAAAGACGGAGGGACCTTCCACAACCTTAACCTATCTAGGTATAGAGTTGGATACAGTAAACAAATTGTCTAGGCTCCCGCAGGACAAATTAGAGACATTGAAGGCCAAGATACAAGAATGCATAGCCTCCAAAAAGATTACAGTAAAAACCCTCCAGTCATTGGTAGGCAGCCTTAACTTTGCCTGCCGAGTGATCGCACCCGGCAGAGCCTTTTTAACCAGGTTGTATGGCAAACTGAAGGGCGACCTACCCCCTCACTACAGAATTAGGGTGAATCAGGAAATGAAAGCTGACTTACGATCCTGGCTTGATTTCCTGAGGGAATACAATGGAGTTAGTTTTTGGAGAAGTAAGTGGCTGTTACGCAGTGACCTGCAGGTTCGCTCCGATGCCGCAGGGGGAGCTGGTTTTGGGGTCTATTTTCAGACACGATGGTGTGCGGAACCCTGGCCATCTGTATGGCATGAGACGGGATTGACAAAAGACCTAACGTTCTTGGAATTGTTCCCCATAGTTATAGCAGTATTGCTATGGGCAGAGCAATTCGCTAATCACACCGTATTGTTCTGGTGCGACAATATGGCGGTGGTACATATAATAAACACCCTGACATCCCGCTCCCCCCGCGTTATGACTTTAGTTCGTGCCATGGTAGGGGCCTGCCTTAGGAACAACATAATGTTTACAGCACGTCATGTACCCGGTATTGACAATGGCATAGCCGATGCCCTATCTCGCTTTCAGATCGAGCGATTCCGGGAGCTAGCGCCAGAAGCCAGGGAGCTTCCCGACCCTCTCCCACCGGGAGCATGGAGCCTTGGGAGCTAGAAGTGCAGAATATCGTGCAGGGATCCCTGGCTCCCAGAACTCAGGCAGCATACGGTAGGGCGTTCCGGGAGTTCCAGGCATATAGAGCAGACAAGGGTTGGGCACCGGGCTTTCCCATTACAGAACCCGAAGTACTACAATTTGCCATGTCACTTCGGCAGAGGGGTCTAGCAGTCAGCACCATAGGGGGTAAGATAGCAGCCATTAATTTTGTGAGCAAAATGAAAGGTTACCCCTCCCCAGATAACGGTTTTTACTTAAAAAGGATGCTGGAGAGCTGGGCCAGAGCAACAGCGACTCCAGCACCTGAAAGAGACCCCATAACCACACCCATACTAGTCCGGGTGGTCGGAATCTTACCGGAGATATGTCGCGACGCATACGAAGTGCAGTTGTTCACAGCAGTTTACGCCGTTACATACTTTGGGGGATTTAGAGTAAGTGAAGTGGTCCCATCATCTAGACGAGATTTATCTGGCCGGGCTTTTAGAATCAATGACATTGATTGGAACCCTACTAGACTGCGATTGCGGTTAAGACGATCCAAGACGGATCAGAGGGGCAAAGGAACCAATGTCGAATTGTTCAGAACGGGACAGGAAGCAATATGCCCTGTTAGTCAATTGGGACGCTACCTAACCATACGCCCACAGGTCACAGGTACATTATTCCGCCACCAAAACGACACCCAGCTGACGAGTTATCAATTCAGCGCAGTCCTTCGGACAGCATTGGGTAAATTAGGCCTCCCAGCAAGTTCATATGGGTCGCATTCATTCAGAATAGGGGCAGCTACAACTGCGGCGGCGGCAGGTTTGCCCACAGAGGCCATCAAGGGAGTAGGGAGGTGGCGGTCCAATGCATATAGAAGATATGTAAGACTCCATCAATAAAAATTATTGTGTCTCCTGTGCCCAGGGTTTAGGTCCACCGAAACAAAAAAACAGGAGATTTGGATCGTTGGCCACAGCCTGGTCCGCTGGGCTAAGAAGGCTGCCATACGGAATGAAAGGGGAATCCACCTAGGATTGGGCCAAAAGGCAACAATTAGATGGTATGGATATGGTGGCATGAGATGGTACCAGCTGCTGCCAAGACTGAGACTTATAGGAAAAGAGGGAACACCCGACATACTCGTTATACACTTAGGGGAGAATGACATCCCGGCCCAAAAAGGGGTTAACCTCTTAATTAAAATTAAAAAAGACTTGTTATTAGTTAAGAGCTTGTTTCCACATGTTCAGTTAAGTTGGACCAGTTTAGTCCCCAGAATTCGATGGCATGGAGCTATTAACCCACCCAAAATTGATAAGGCACGTAGGAACATCAATAGGGAAATAGCAAAATGGATAGGTAGTATTGAGGGAGTAATTATACAGCATGCGGACATTATTTTTGGCCGACCAGAGTTGTTCAGAGATGATGGGGTTCATCTCTCTCAATTGGGTAATGACTTATATTTGAGGAACTTGGCCCAACACCTGCAGGAGTTGGTGATGTGATAGGCAGTGGGTGTCGGGGGTGTGGCCTGGAGTGGCCCCCCCCCTTTTAGTGGCGGGGGTCCAGTATACTACAGTAGGTAAATAGGTAAGAATAGGATAAGATGAGTCATCTCCTTAAGAGATGGGGTAGGTGACACCCTGTGCGAAGGGAGAGCAGTACGCGCAGGGGTCATCACCCTGGGAGGCGTACCAGGTGATGCCGGTAAGTACACGAACGGTCTGCTGGCCTTGCGGGTACTCACCTCCTTACTCAAGCCCACAGTTGGGCCCGTTCCCTTTCGGCCAGAGCCAGAGTGCTGTCGAAGGGAAAAGTTGGTTGGTTAGTACTGACTTGGGAAGGTACATCCCGGTCAGTACACGTTAATAAGAATTAAGTAGCTAGTATACTGGACCCATATTGCTTGTGCAATCACCCACTGGCCTAATTGAATTTGTTGAAATAAAGTGCGGCCAATTTTGAACCATATACTGCCTCTGTGTCTCATTGGGGGGTGCGCCGGCAAAGGAGGATGGGCAGATCTGGTCCAAGAGGGAGGAGGACAGAACCAAAAGAGAAACCAACAGAAGGCTACAGGATGGTGCTAACACAAGCTGCCAGGAGACTCATGGGAATGCAGGGCAGTGGGATCCTGAGGGACTAAACACCCACAGCTGGATGAATACATAGAACCCAAGGCCAAATGCCATGAAGATAGGGAGCAAAAAGTCTCCTCCAGCTCCCCAAAGAGCTGCTCGCTCAATGCAGCCCACATACAGGCTTGGCCTCTGATTGGCTGACTGAGTTTGCAGTTGAGGAATGAGCTGGGCCAAGAAGAGCGGCACAGGAAGGGGCATTCACTTCCGGGTGACTCTGGGGTTTGGGTTTGCTCATGGGAGTCAGGTTATACCCCCCTCCTCCCAATGGGGGGAGGGGGGTATAACTTTGTCATGGCCTGACCATTACCTCCTTAAGGGGTGTATCCTGGCACATGTTAGCCCCCGACAGGGTGCAGGACCTATTAGATCGGTCTGCCCCCAGAGACTTATGGAACCTGATCTGTTCCAAAATGCTCTGGGGGAGTTTCCCCTGGACCTTGACACCCGCTCTGTCGATGATCTTGTAGCCTTCTGAAACACCTTGTTGACTGAGACCATTGACAGAGTGGCTCCCAGGTGTCTGCTGCCCTCCCGAGTCTCCCGCAGGTCTCCTTGGTTTATTGAGGGCCTGCGGTATTTGAAGCGGGAGAGCAGGTAGTTAGAGCGGGAGAGCAGGTAGTATCAATGAAGTGGTTGCTGCAGGAGGACGTGGGTGGGAGTAGCTGCTGCAGGAGGACGTGGGTGGGAGTAGCAGCTGCTGCAGGAGCAGCTGGGAGTGGGAATGGCTATTGCAGAAACAGGCAGGTGTGGGAGCAGACCAAGGTGGGAGGAGCTTCTGTGGGTCGACTAGATATGGCTGGAAGTAGCTGCTGCATGAGCAGGCAGGCACGGGAGTCTGCACAGGGCTCTGTCCTGCAGTTTCATTCTCTGAACACTTCATCGGCAGTGAGCCCGCTCCCATCCTGCCTGGCTGTGCAGCTGCTGAGAAAGAGTCCCCTTGCAGCTTCCCTTCCCAGACACTGCAATGGCCTCAGATCGAAGCTGGAAGGCTGCCTCTCCTGTGCGGCCCTATTGGTGCTTGGTAGCATAGAGAGGAGGGGAGCAAGCAGCCTGGTAGAACAGTGTAGACATGGGCATGCTGTGAAGGAGGCAAGATTCAGCCAGGGGCAGGCTGACAGAGGGTGACTAGGGGCAAAGACAGGCCATGGGGGAGGGGATACTGTGAAGAGACTAGTAGGAGGTCTTTAAAAAGTGTATTAATGGCACTAGTTTCCACCATGGCCATATAAATAAATATTTAAACACAATATATAAACACACCACCAACAGAATATATGAATACACACAAACTGAATACAAAAACAGAAACAGTAACAGCAAAAGAACCCTCAATCAATATGTAATATAGGATGCCTTGCCCCAATACCCTCAGCAAGATGAGCAAAAAGGGCCAGATTAGAAATCACCAGCTCATCTATACTTTGCAACAACCATATTGCTGTTTCTCTATTAAAATGGGTACGAATAGGTCGTAATAATGGAAGCAAAACTTAGCTCTTATTTCTGTAAACACATTCAAGTATGTAATGGATGACATCCTCGGGCATTCTCAAAGCACGTGTACAGTTCCTCTTGGGCCTAGGGATAGCTAAACATCTGCCCATAGTCATCGCCGTTAGCGTGTGCTCACAGCATAGCTTGCTGAGTGCAACCCTTCATTTATAATGAAGATCGGTTTGCAAATACCTGGCCATCCCTCCCCCAGTGCACCATATGGGATAAATGGTAACCACCTGCAACGTACTGAGCGTGGCCATATCCTCCTGCCTGGCTGGCAATATCTAGCAGCCTTTGCTTTCCTCTCTCTCATAGGTACTCTATGGGGTGGAAGGCAAGGAGAAGAGGACTCTGTGACCACAGTGCATCTGGACCAGAGCCAACAAGTCTTGGGTCTCAGCTTTCCTCCACTGTCGCAAAAAAACCTGTGAATCCCACTGCCCAGTGTGTGCCTCAATGCAGACTAACAGCCTACTGCTGCTACCAGCCATTCTACTGGCCCATGTGACACACGCAAAAATTCTGATGCTGCTAATAGCCCAGGCAAGAATCCAAATAGTTTTAAGTGGGGTTCCGTTTGCTTCTTTAAAAACCTAGCAGATTCTGTACCAAACCCTAGAGTCAAGGCAAGCTATGTTTGCAAAGTCAAGAACTCCAAAGCTAGGAAATACCTGCTGGCAGAATGAAGTCTGGAAGTCCACTGGCAGCAATGTGCCTCCCCTTGTGTGCATCCACAAGTCAGTCTTTAATAACATGATCAGCCTATTCCCCCTCCTCCCCATCACATGGAGTTCATTCAGTGCAGTGCTCAGGGCTGAGGCCAGGGAGAGAATTAGGGTATGGTTTTTCACAGGTGAGCACTGACAGCATAGTCACATTTTGGGTGTCCATCTGGAGATGCTTCAGGTTTGCTGTGCAGAGTGCTCATAGCTGTCACTGGTCCCATGGGGAGCTCGACTTGGGACACACAAAGTGATATGTCAGGGGCTCTGATGCAACTCACATTAGGGGGCACTTTTGACCTTAATCTCCGTGTGCCTCAGTTCCCCTCTGTGAAACACAGGTGCAGATGCTGGTAGGAGGAGGAAGGAGTCCCTCAATTGGTTATTGATACCCCTAGGGGTCCTACCCTAACCCCATCATGCAGCTGTTCTGCATCTCTCTCCTTCTCCCTGCCTGTTCAGGGATCTCAGCTGAGTTGGGCAGGAGGTTACACTGTGTCGCCTCTCTCTCCTTCCTCCCTCCCTCCCTCACCCCCACCTGTGTTGCTGCTGGGTATTGTGCTGTGCCTGAGAGGGATTCCCTGGTACAAGGCAGTGTGAAAGAAAAGTGGGGGGGTGAGAGAATGGCAGAAACAGAGAAAGCATTCTGATGGAGAACCCCAGAGCCAGGGGCCTCTCTCTCACCTTGCTGGTCTCTCATGGAAGCCAGAGTTAGGCAGTGGCAGAAAAGAGGTGTGAGAAGGAAGGTGTCAAGAGGTGGGACTTGCAGGGGTCAGGACAAAATCCCACTTGTACTACCACTCACCAAGGTGGAGTGAAGATAAATGAGATAATAAATGTTTGTGACCTACTGGGATGCTGAGGTGACAAGCACCATTGAAAAGCTCAAATGATGTGAGTGATTCTCTGCTCAGGGCAGGGGTTGGATGGTGGCAGAAAACAAGGACTGGGGCTGTGCAGGAATGATGGAGTTACAAAACAGTCTATAATTACTCCTGGGCAGGCCCACGAAATTACTAAGAAACATACTAAAATTAATGATACAGAATGCCCATTGGATTGGAAACAGTGCCAGTGGCAGTAATGGAAATGTGCAAATGACAATAGCTTTAATGGGCTATAATGCAATACAATGGAGCTGAATTCCTGACAGAAAGGGGGATTGGGGAAGGGGTGAAGTGACAAAGCAGAGGGAGAGTGGGTGGAATGACAAGAAACTGGATGAAATTTTGGAGGAGGCCAGGATGAGTGGATGGAATGACAGGGATGAGGTTACAGGAAGAGGATGGAAAGCAAAGGATTGGGTGGAAGGAGGCCCTAGGGCAGTGGGTGGATCAGCACTGGAGGAGGCAGTGAAGAAAAGGTCAAATGACGAGTCACTGGATGGAATGACAAGGAGGAGGTGACAGGGAGTGGATGGAATGATCAGTGATTGGTTGGACTGACAAGGAGGCAAGTCATATAAAGACAAGGAACTGGGTGAAATATAAGCAGAATAGTATGAAAAATGACAAAAAGAAGGTAATATGGAAAGGGTGTACTGTTAAGGGATTAGGTGGGGGCCACTGGGTGGTGCTGCTGCAGGAAGGGCAATTCCATCTTTTGTACCAGGGCCTATTCCAACCAAACTATGCCTTTGTCTGGGACAGTGGAGGGGAAAGTGGCTCTGATTATTTCTCTGTGATACCGATTACACAGTCACTCCTCTCGGGATTGGAGTGTGCTTTGTAGTTCACTGTGGTGAGGCAGTCTGAGGAGCAGGGATTCCTAAACTTTTGTCCTGCATGACTCCATTTTCAGATTTAAACATAATTCCACCATAATCCCCAAACATTCCACCACTGCTGAAATCAGCAAAGACAGGCAAAATATACAGAATAACAATCAAGATCATGCCCTACCAACCCGGGGCCCCAAACAGTCCCCTCTCCTACGCCTCCCAGTAGCGCCATCTAAAATGGGCCCCTCCCTTCTTCCCAGCAGCACCAGCCCAGGGCTTTAAATGCAGCCCCCTCCTCCCCAGACAATCAGCCTACAGTCCCAAACAGGCCCCTCCTCTAATTCCTCCACCCAGCACCAGACTAGGAGACAGACCCCACAGCCTCTTTCTCTTCTAACTCACTTCACAGGCTGTGGGGAAGTGAGGCGAAGTAGGGAGAGAGGCAGCCGCAGGGCTGGGAAGAGGTGGGTGTGGAAGCTGCGGCACAGGAACTGGAGAAGCGGGTCAGTTCTAAGAGGCAGCCGGGGATGGTTGGGAAGCCACACTCCCATTTTCTCCCTATTCCACTCTTCCCATCCTCTCTCTTCCGAACTGCAGCACAGTGGGGCAGCTGGCTGCAGTGCAGCCCCAGGGTTGAGAAGAGAAGGACAGGCAGCTCTTGCAGCCTGGCTGCTCTGTCCTGGCCCCTGAGATCCAGGACCCTGGCGAAAACATTCAGGGTCCTGGTCCTAGGCACTGGGGTAGATCAGGAGTCCGAGGAAGGCTAAAATAGCCTGTGGCATGTAGTGAAAGCCCATGCATGTTACAATGCACAAGCGGCTTCACCCAGTCAGCCTAAGTGCTCATATTTCCTGACTTTCTGGGACTTCACCTTGAACCCTCAAGCTTCTTCTAAGGTTGCTTGTTGTACAAAAAAACCCCACAACAAAACTCCACAATATGGAAAGCAAATCTTTACTGCATTTGGCAAAAGTTGTATTTCACCTCTGCAAAAAGTCAACCAAAACCCTAGGCACCATTTAAATCCTGTTTCAGATGCTCCTGGAAAGAGTATCCCATTGAGCCATCAACGCAAGGGAGAACTCACCCAAGAAAGTTCATGTTCAACAAACACAGATCTGCCTTTGTCAGTGCTGCACACTGCATTGTACAGCACTGTGCCCAGGATACACTCCTGCCTCATGTGAAAAAAGTAATGCCTCATATCTGCCCTGAGAAAAGTGCTGTGAGGCTTGAGAGCCTGCCTTGCACACCCTCCCCAACAGAAGGTGGCTCAAGTAAAGGAAACATCCTAAGGATTTGGTCACTTTTTTGTTCAATGCTTGAGACCAACATGGCAATCACACTTTAACCAAACAAGTTCAACTTTCCTATCAACACTTACATATTAGTATTACCATGGCGGGTACCTTAAAGCGAGAGAGCGAGAATTCATCCCAAAATACTTAAAACAAGATGCACTTTGCTGTATTAAGAGGCAAGGAAACTGGGCTACTGCTGTTCTAATGAGCCATCTGTGCCAGCTACTAGGGGTGAAGATACCTTTTCAGCGATGCAGCTACACAACTTGCTGCTGGCACAATGCAATGACGCATGAACATTGCCATCCCCACTTCTCTCCTGCTGTATGTCGCTGCGGAGAACTGGGCCACAGCCTACAACTTGCACCAGAAAGATTCGTTCTTCCAGACCATGGCTCTTCCATTTCAGACTCACAAAGCTTTTTCCACAGGTTCTCTGCAGACATCCTTCACCCCTGCTCAGGCAGCAGCACCAGAAACCCCTGGTGCCCCATGTCTCCCTCCAGTGTCACTGCCTCTGTGTGTCCTGTCACTGTGCAGCTAAGTCTGCTCTTCTGGGCTCCCTCAACCCCTGCAAGACTCAGCTCCTAGCCCTCCCCTTTCCTCTCCCCACACGCTCCCAAAACCACAGTCACTCTCTCTACCTAAAGCCTTGCACACCCTCATGCCCCTCCCAGTGCCACTTGCCCTGCTTGCTTCAACATCCCCACTCAGTCCTCTCCACCCTTCAGGCCCAGCCTGGCTTGCTTGGTCCCCACGGTGGGTCAGACACAGACAAATAGACAGGCTGGCAGAGCTGAGCAATGAGAGGAGCTGGCAAGCCTGATCTTTCTATTGGCAAACCTCAGTCAGCCTAGATTGGGTCAGGCAGCAAATTGGTTGCATTCACTGTTTAAAACCTGCCTTTGAAGGTGTGTGTGTGTGTGTGTGTGTGCGCGCACACACACACACACGTGGCGTGCACAATATGTATATGTGTGTTCATGTGTGTATGTCTAAAATGCTACATATGGGTGTGTTCCTGTGTGAACATCTGTGTATAGGAGAGAAAGGTGTACGTGGTTTTGTGTGTATGCGTGTTTGCCCATGTTCCGCTATGCATGTATGCATGTCTGTGTGTGTAAGTGTATTTGCCTGTGTATGTGTGTGTGCTTGCATATTTTATGTCCAGTAGGGGTGTGTGTCTGTAGGTGAATGTGTGCACAGAGCA
Organism: Sphenodon punctatus; assembly: GCA_003113815.1. Classification (NCBI taxonomy): domain Eukaryota; kingdom Metazoa; phylum Chordata; class Lepidosauria; order Sphenodontia; family Sphenodontidae; genus Sphenodon; species Sphenodon punctatus. Next base: position 2,675,973 of record QEPC01002020.1, read on the forward strand.
GTGAGTCAGTATGTATATGTATTTTTCTGTAAGTGTATTTACATATGTGAGCACATGCATGTCTGGGTGTTTGCTGTGTTTGTCCAAAATCTTCTTTTATTATTTTTTTCATTATTCTTTTATAATCCTTTATTGGCCCAGCTACTCTTGCTTTCATACTCTCACCAACAATAGTTGGTCCAGTAAAAGATCTCATCTGAACTACTTTGTGTTTGCATGGCAGTGTACGGGTGTGTATGTGTATGTGTGTGAAGTTTAGCAGTTGCAGGAATTATGTTTCAGCTGGAGGAACCCAGTAGTATATGAGGAAAACAGGGAACTATTGCTGATCAGCCATTAGAACATGTTTCCTTTGCCAAGTTTGGAACCCATTTTCCTGACAATCTCCCACTGCCCCTGCAGTGTCTGTGCCCGTACTGAGCCCAGGCCAGTCATCAACACTGAACCAGACTGTCTGAGCTCTCCCACAATACAGCCTCCTCCTGGCAGCTGCCAACACTCAAGTCACTGCCTTTTGTGGCTCCTTCCCCCCCTGTCCCCATGGGATTCCAGGAGAGCGTGCAGGCTGAGGGGCTTCAAGGAGTGAGGGGATTTGGTGTTTTGACCACTGGCGCCAAGTTTCCTTGGAGAGATGAGTGAACACCCCAAGACAGATAATGGGGGAGCATGGGGCTACTCTGGCAATTGGAACAAAGGGAGAGTTCATGGCAGGGGAGGAATCGCCATTGAGGCAGACTGCAGAGAAGAATAAGGGCAGCTCCACACACAAGACCGGGTGCACAATCCTGATTGTATATGCTCAGCTCAGATAAGTGCCAACCATGTCTGTCTGTGTGCCAAACTGGGTTGGCTGCTGCAGAAAAAAAAATGGAGCAATTGCCTTGTGTTTTGGTAGACACAGCCTGCTGTGGATCAATGCTGATCCTCCCAGTAAGACTGCAGGAGCCCCAGTTCCTTCATAGAGCACCGTTCCTTCCAGCAGCCCCAGGTGAAAGCATCCAAGACTGCCCTGCCCTAGGAAAATTGACAGCATATGTGAAATCCTGCTACAGGCGTTGACAAATGTTGCTGTCCACGCTACAGATAGGAAACGCCTCTGGCACTGCCCACCCTCCCCCCATGGGAGAGGTAGCCTCATCCTCCCACCACAGCACCCTGCCCCAGAAACAGTCGCTGCCAGCCAGTTCTCAGAATGAATCAGCACTAAAGTCGCTGGGGTGTGACAGGACCCACTGGCTATATGGGACAGGAATTAGGGCTGGATGGTTAGCCTGGGGCATGGAGCGGGGAGGGAAGGCAGAGCGAGCGCTCGCCTGTGTGGGAGCAGGTGCTCGGTATTTCACAGTGTCTGTTCCCCATGCTTGGATTCTAATTCAGTGCTTCCACTCACAGCAGCCTCAGTGCCAGCTCAAGCTCCGCAGAGAGTTTGTTGCGTTAACTGATGGCTTGTGCTCGCGGGGTCTCGGTAAAGATCCTGGGGCTTTCTATGGGAGCAGGGGAGATGCACATGCCTGGGAGGAGAGATGAGGGTCTGTCTCTGCCTATGTATTTGTTTGTGTCTGTGTGTGCGTAGGTCTCTCCGTGTTTGTGTTTCTGTACGTCTGTTTCTGTATTTGTGTGTCCATGTTTGTCTCTTTGCGCTTCTCTGTGTGTTTTAGTGCGTGTGTGTGAGAGAGCGGGCGCGCGCGCGCGCGTGTGTATGCTTGTGAGCGTGTTTGTGTGTTTGACTCTGTGCATATGCCTGTGTCTTGGTGTGTTTGAGTGTGTGTACCTGCGTCTCAGTACATGCATATACCTGTGTCTTTGTGTGTGTGTGTGTGTGTGTGTGTGCGCGCGCGTGCTCACGCGTGCGCACGCGGATGCCCTAGCATTACGAGGGCAGTGCCAAGGCTTTTATGTAAAGGCTGCAATGCAGGCAGATGGAGCCCTTTGGAATCCAGCATGTGTTGCCTGAGGTGGGTGGCGGAGAGGAAAGAGAACTGTACATGAACCGGGTGCTCAGCGGCAAGGCAGCTGTGTGTGTACAAGACAGTATATGTGCATAACGTGTGTGAGAGATACCCGTGTGTGTGTGTGTGTGTGTGTGAGAGAGAGAGAGAGAGAGAGAGGTGCTCTGTGTGTGTGTGTGTGTGTGTGTGAGAGAGAGAGGTGCTGTGTCTGTGTGTGCGTGTGTGTGTGTGAGAGAGAGAGAGAGAGAGAGAGGTGCTCTGTGTGTGTATGGGTGACACTGCATGTATAACACTGTGTGAGAGATACTGTGTGCAGGAGTCTGCATCACACTGTTTGACAGTGTGTGTTTGTGACGTTTGGTGTGTGATGCTGCTGTGTAAGAGACACTGTGTGCGCACAGGTGATCCTATGTGTGTGTAACGTGTCTGTGAGAGATGCTGTTTGCGCGTGTGACAATGTATGTGTGTGTAACACTGTGGATATGACAGTATGTGGGTGAGAGACAGTGCGTGTGTTATTACTATTATTTATTATTTATATAGCGACAGCAATAGACCTGGCGCTGTACAATCAGCAATTAGAGGCAGGTCCCCACCCCGAGGCTTACAATATATGTGTGTGTGCGACACTGAACGTGTGTGCTCCAGTGAGAGTGCAGAATGGGAGGGGGGGGGGGTTCAGACGGCTCCAGCAGCGCATTTGTTTCCTGCCTCGGAATCAGTCCCAGTCGCTGTTCACCATAGCCTTCCCGGCATCGCCTGGCAAGGCACATACCCCGCACCCGAAGCGATACACCCCCACACATACACCAAGCACGCACAGGCCGATGTACACACCCAGCCAGACATTCACACAGTACCCTCTTCCCATACACACACACACTACACCAGCACCATACAGACATCACACACACACCCCATACATATCAGCCACACATACAAATCCATTCTGCACCAACCACATACAGGCAGCAGCATCCTCTCCCCCACCCCAATCAGTCCCTCCCCCAGTAACCGAGCCGCCGGGACCCGTGTTCACTGCGTTATCCTAATTCGCGGGAATGGAGAAAACGCAGTGAACACGGGTCCCTGCCCCGTCAAGCTCTCTCTCGGCATGTCGACTACTCATTGTGCCTAGCGAACGAGGGGCGCGCACAGCCTGCCTGGAGCTGGTCATTGAAGCGTTTGGCACTGAGATGATGGGTGTCTCCAGGGATAATGGGTGGACGATGGGCGCTGGGAGGGTGGGGTGTTGGATACGTTTCTCGATGGATGGATGGATGGATGGATGGGTGGGTGGATGGAAGATGGTAGGTGTCCACTAGGAGCCCTGGTGCACGACGCCCGGGGAATAGGCTGGCCCCGGGGGTACCTGGCTGGAGATGAGGTCCTCGCAGACTGACAGGGCCATCTGGATGGCGTTGGGCTTGTGGGTGACGGAGGTGGCGTTGAGGTGGATCTTCCAGGTGCCATGCCGCTTGTTGGCCTGGTTGACGGCATCGCGGAAGACCTGCTCATGTTTCTTGGTGCTCAGCACCGCGCCGATGTTGACGATCTTGGGATCGCAGCCAGCCCGGGCGAAGGAGAAGGAGAAGAGCACAGCGAGGAGGAGGAGGCGCATGGTGTTCACGAACCAGGGGGGCTCCTCTCCGCGCCCGGCAGCAGGGGCACAAGGGGCCCCTTTCCCTGCCCCTCTCAGGCGCCCATCGCCTCGATCCCCGCTAGCCCCAGCGGGCAGCCATCGGCGGTGGTGGCTCACTGCAGCCCGATATAGCGGTGGCGGCGCAGGGCGCACGGCGCTCTCCTTGGTGCTGAATCGGAGGCGCGCCCCGCTGCCAGCCGTGCTCCTGCGCCTGCTTCCCGCCCGCTCGCCTGGGCAGCCGCTCTGTCCCGGCCGCTGCTGCCAGTGCAAATGCAGCTGCCGATCCGGGCGCGGGAGGGCAGTACTACTGCCGCGGAGACCCCAGCCTCCTTACGCAGAGAGAGGCGGGAGAAGCATGCGTAGCCCAAGAGCGCCCAGCCTGCCAGTGTCGCAGCCACACGTTCCGGGGGCGGCTGCTGCGGCCGGGGTAGGGAACCCGGGCACGAACGGGGATCCCCGAGTCTGTGCAGCTCAGCCCAGGAGAGCCACGGAGGGAAACGAGCTCCAGAAACCCCTCCCCCTCCTCCAGTCCCCGGCCAGTATCTCCCTCCCACCCACAGCCTGCTCCCTCCCTTCCCGGGGCTAGGATCGTGCTGGGGTCCTTGGCAGCAGCGGCCATCAGCCCCTTGCCACCTACCCTGGAAAATGGGAGAGACCCGCCTCGCCAGCTCTGCTCCCTGCCCTGCTCCTGCAGGACCGGCCCAATCCATAGGGAGGGGACGCAGGGCCCCGGACTAAATAAATAATAATAAAGGGCCCTGAGCTTTTAAGATGCACCCTCCCCAACAACCCCGGTGTACTCCCCACGAATCTGGATCTGTTCCCCACTGGCCTCCTGAAAACCCACCCGGCCCCAGCAGGCTTTGGGGGAGCCAGTCGGAGGGTGCCCTGTTCTTAAGAGGTGACCCTGGAGCCCCCAGCAGGCTCAGAGTCTCACCAACAGCTCCTTCTACGAGTAGGTTTGTCTTAGCTATGATTTCCAGCTCTGTATGGATTTCCAAAGCCAGTTACTGAGGCCTGTGGCTTGCCATTTTGACTCTTCAAGACAGCATGGTTAAGCAGCATGGCCCTAGAGTCTGGTTCCTGACCCAAGATCTGTGCTGGTACCAACACTGAGGATGCAGGTGGCCTGGGAAGCAAATTGCTTTTGACCCTCCCCAACCCATAGGTTAGGTCCCATTCACATCTGAGTGGACTAGAAGCAGCTGTCCAGTGTAAGAACAAGCAGAACCAAAACTCTTGACTCTCAATGTTGTGGTAGGGTGCCTTAACCACCCAAAGGAGATAATATGGGTGAAAACAGACATGACGCTAACCACCCTTTAACCACCCTTGGTGGTCATTTATGCATGTTGCAGGACTGCATAGGGCACCAATACAGCCCTGCAACATGCATAAATAACCACCGAGGGTGGTTAAAGGGTGGTTAGCGTCATGTCTGTTTTCACCCTACGTGTGTGATTGTGGAGCGTAACTAGTGGGGAGTCTCAACTAGACTTGCTTGGATTTCCTATAGTAATTCCACCCTTCTCTCTAGTCAAATGTGTAGGGGGGAGGGGGGGAGACAGCAGTCACCCTGCCACTGAACACAGACTTATTAGAAACTAGGAACAGAAACACTTGAACTTTCAAGCATATAACAGCATAGGGTAAGATTAGCTTAGAACTCACCTAGTAAGGTACAATTGCATGTTTTATATAAATAAAATAAATAAAAGAAAAGAAATAAAAGAAATAAAATTAGTTTATATATATACTATTAGTTAGTTATATACTATTAGTTAGTTTATATTAGTTATATATATATAAACTAAATAACTATCACTATATATTATTTATATGGCACACACACACCTGCCTTGCATGACACTTGGAGCGCTTCACAGAATATAAAACAACGTAGAAGTATTTTAAAAACAATTTAAAATAATTCAAAACAATTTAAAACAGCAACAAAGTACTTGAAGATAGTGGAAGGGAAAAGGGAGGACAGAGTACAATCAGGTGCAATCTATATATTGCACTCTTGACATAATCTTATATATATATATATATATATATATATCCTAAAAACACCTAGAAAATAAATATGTTTTCAGGTGCAATATATATATTGCACTCTTGACATAATCTTGCACTATATTTTAATCTTGATTCACAAATTAAAATGCTTTTCATCCCAGCAAAATCAGTGTTGGTGTCAGGTCTGGAACTAGCCTCTAGCAGCCAGACTGTCCAAGGGTATATGAGGGCTGAAGTGAGGGGGGTGATCAGGTCACTTGCAGGGGTGAACAAGCAGTTAAGGTGGCTGAGCTCAGACTCAGGGATGGAGACCTGGGACTAACCTGCATATGCATCCTCAGTATCCTAGGGGTTAATGCTGGCCCAGACAGCACTGAGAGCCAGCGGTGTTATCTTGCTGAAGCCCATTTAATTCTGTATCGATCTGCAGCTCTTCACCAGGAGGAAACTGCAGCTGCAGGGTTTGTGACCTGCTTTGTGTGCTGAATTGCTGCTGGCTTGGAGCTGGGTTTGCACTGGGGAGGATCTCTGCACTTTAATTGTCTTGCCGTCCCAGGCCATGCCTGCACATGATAAGGGCATGCTTGAACATGCTATTGAACATGCTGACCCTCATGCAGATACGCTAGCACATTTACATGTGAGTTAAACTAACTGGGGTTAATTGCAAATGACTGGATAACACACATGTAAACATGTTAACCTGTCTGCATGAGGATTTTAACATGCCATTTAACTGTGAGATAATAACATCCCAAAGTGTCATACCACTCAAAATTAAGAGAGGAATGTAAACATTATGAAATAGTCTATAAAAATTTATGGAATGAGAATAAAAACATTGTCCGACATATCATATGTAATGATCTGAAAACCAAAAAAAGCAGGCATTTGTTTACACAGGCATTTGTCTGACATTACTGCCCAGCCAGGTGGCACTCATTGTGTATTTGTGCACATGGCTTTCTTACCTGTGTTTAAGATGCTCATTTTTCTTTGCTGAATTCAATTATACTGCTCCCCTCCCTTCCCCTTTCATTATAACTATGACTGGCCTTGGGATTGTGGTGGTGGCCAATGAGATGATCAGCTGGCCCAACCCTTAAACACAACAGGTTCACATGATATAAGAGAGGGAAAGTGCTGGGGCCTTGCACACTTGTTAATGTCTACTAGATGGTCCCTGTTCCTGGCAGCTGCTGCTTCCAAATTGTCTGTCAATTTTGTAAAAAAAAATCAACTTCCTTTCTCCCCAAGCCAATTTTGTTTCTGGCAAATCAAAGCCAAGATGCTTTATTCATACATGTACGCGTCATGCATATCTGCATATTTACATACACGCATCATACCTACACATACATACATACATACATGAATGCATTTGGTATGGGCTGGCCCTACCACAGGGTGGCTCAGGGCAGCTGTCCTGGGCCCCACTCCTGCGGGGGGCCCACACTCGGGGTCCCCAGCTCCCGACCTGACAGTGGCCAGGAGCTGGAGACCCTGAGCACGGGGCCCCCGGTCGGCTCAGACTGAAAGACGGCAGAGGGGGCCAGCAAGAGTGAGGGAGAGGCAGAGGTCCCGCCTCTCCCACACTCGTGTCCCTCCCACCCCCGCTGCCTGTCACAGTCTCGGCCAGGGGAAATGAAGGAGAGAGAGGCAGAGACCCCGCCTCTCCTTCATTTCCCCTGGCCAAGAGACTGACAGGCAGGGGGAGCACTCATGGAGTGAGGGAGATACGGAGCCTCTGCTTCTCCCTCACTTCCGCTGGAAGTGAGGGAGAAGCAGGCAGAGGCCCCGCCTCTCCCTCACGCCGCTGGCCCCCTCCGCTGCCTGACTGTTTCGGCCAGGGGAAATGAGGGAGAGGTGGGGCCTCTGCCTCTCTCTCCCTCATTTCTCCTGGCCAAGACTGTGACAGGCAGAGGAAGGGGGGGGGCCCAGGGGAGTGGAACTTCCAGTTGCAGCGGGCAGCACGGCAGAAGATGTAATCTGCTGCTGCAGTGCCCACCCCACCTGACGCTCCGAGCCCAGCACAGGCTGGAGGTGGTGGCAGTGGCGGCGGTGACAGTGGATCAGGTAAGTGATCCGAATGGCCGCTCAGGCTTGGGGATGGGTGGAGGGGAGTGCCCCTTTGCCCATCCCCGAGCCCAGGTCTGGGTAGCACGCTGCCCCCAGGCCAGGGAGCGCCGCTAGGCCTGCTGGTGGCAGAAGATAAGGGCCCCACATTTGTTCCCTGCCCTGGGTCACGCTTATATTAAGGCTGGTCCTGAATTTGGTCAATAAAGCACAATTACCCTGATTTAGCTGCTATAACACAAACCATTCTCAATATCGGGGCACCTTCTTAGAAATCCTATTTGTTAAAAATAACCAATTTGGATGACAAGGCAATGTTCTGCATTGTGCAGGGATGGTACTGCAGAATGAAGGGAGGGTGGGTGGAGGGTAGTGAGAGTAGACTGCTCAAGACAAATGCCTTCATCCTGCCCCTGCAATGGGGAAAACACCCCAGATATTTTGCATCTACCATGTCCAGGATACCCACCCCCCACCCACAACTGCTTGCTTAAAATAAATGAGTCAAGGGAGATTTCCCCCCCCCAATGCAGATTTTTCTGCTGACGTCCTTAAAGAGCATGTTGCTATGGAAACAGTTTTGCCCAGGTCCTGTGTTCTCAAAATGTGCTTGATAGAAAGCGCTGAAACAAGATGGCCTTTGCAAAGTGATGCAGAATTTGGAGGCTCGAGGAAACCGATCCAGGGAGGGCTCTGTTCCAGGGAGCAGTCTGCAAGGCTGGGGTTGCAGAGAGGACTGGCCAGCACTGGGCCAGAGAGGGGTGAAAATGCAGCTGGGTCGGGTGCAGCTAGGATGCTCTCGGGAACAAAACAAAAAAACATGGCTGCTCCTCAGCATTAGTGGGGCGTGTTCTGTGCAGCTGCCAGCATCTAAGCAACGCTCTGCACGGCAAGCCCCAGATTTCTTGCTTTCTCTTCAAATCCTAGTGTGCTGCTTTGCTCTTCAAAGCATGGAAGCCAAAAGTCAGTGACACCCTGAACAGCCCAATCCTCCCACCTAGCCAGACAGGGTCCATTCTGACCCACCAGATTATTAATTAATTATATATGAATTATTATTATTATTTTATTTTATTAATTCAATGTTTATCCTGCCCTTCCCTCAAAGGCTCAGGGCAGCATACAAAAATAGGGATTGGGCAGCATGCCATGCTAGGCATGGGATGCAGCAACTGTTTAGGAATATCTCCCTGTTTAAAACAAGGAGAGCTGCAGATCTGTGGCAGGGTCTCAGCCGGAGCCAGGAGGGGCCAAGAAAGATGCAAGCTGGCATACACCTAGCTCCACACTCAACTAGGGAGCTAGGGAGACTCTCCAAAATAACGGGGTGGCAAGGGGAAGAGTCAAAGAACAAGGGGGAGAGAGAGGGGAAGCAACAGGAGGGTGGAAAGAGGGAGAGGAAGGGTATTTTCAGACGTTACGAGATCACAGTCAACCCCAATGAACCACACTCAATCCCGCAGCAGGGCCAAAGCGCCCTGAACATCTGTTCAGCGGCCGCCAGATGTTCACCACAGTCAATACCCACCAGGGGTCAAAATCAACCACGCTTCCAGAGCTCCGGCCCGGACCATCTCCGAAAGCGTGGTCAAAGAGATTCCCAACGGGAAACAATAAAAAGCAACGTCTGAATGGCAACCACTGGCCGGAATCAAAGAAAATGATTCCCAGCCGGGGACAAAGCACGCAATGGTGCTGCCAGGAAACCAGCAACAACACAGGCCACGAAGGGAGATTTAAAGGGCACATGACAGCAGGGAAACGTGGCGGGATGGAGCGAGGCAGAAGGGAGAGGAGAGCTGTGGGAGAGAGTGCAAGGGAGGAGGAAGAGGAGGAGGAGGTGGTGGAAGCGCAGGTGGAGGAGGTGGTGGTCATGCTGCACATGGAGGAGGTGGAGGGACAACAGCAGCAGCAGCCTGGACAAGGGGCCTCGGCGCCTGCTGCCGTCCCGGGGGAGGAGGCACCCCGGAAACAGGTAAGGGGGCTGTAGGGGAGGGGGCCCGTCAGCAAAGGGGCACCAAGGAGGACGGGGGCCCGGGCGGCGGGCAGGAGGGGGCGGGCCATGGGACAGAGGTAGAGGCAGAACAGCAACCAACCCCCCCACCCCCTTCCTCCCACAGACATGGAAACGGGCCCAGGAGCCCAAGCCCCCGGAGGAGATGGGCGCTGCCCAGCTGGAGGAGGAAGGGAGAAGGGGCAGATGGCCCTACCACAGAGGGGGACAGTGGTGGCTCCAGGAGACCCATGACTGTATCTGGATCTGGGGGACCCTGGAGCATCAACTGGAGCTCATGTCCAATCACAGAAATGAGCACGTGTTCTGGGAGATAGTGCAGGAAATGGAGGCGGCGGGGCATCACCGGACCATGGCAGTGTGCCGCTTGAAGGCCAAAGAGCTCAAGAGGGGGTACAAGGCCATTAGGGACAACAACCGGCGGTCCGGACATGGATCCCAAACCGCCCCCTTCTATGATGCCCTGGACCGCATCCTCCATATGAAGGGATCGATAGTCACTCCACGCCTCGTGGGGAGCGCTGTGGTCCAGGGCAGGAAATGGCCGAGGTACGCCCTCCCCTCGCCATCCCCAGGAAGGCACTGGCTCCAGGGCCCCATACCCCCAGGAGGACCACCCTGGGACCTCAGAGACCAGCAGCCCCCCCGGACACCATCCCGGAGAGCCCCCACCCTCTGGCCGGACAGGCGGAGTCCGAGGCTGGCACCCTCATTACCCTCAACCAGTGGTCGCAGGGGGAGCACAGCAACATGGAGGGGCCCGCCTCAGAGGGATTGGAGACAGACATCGAGGGTAAGCTGGCAGGTGGGATGGGAGGCAGACCATTGGTGAGGAGGGTGGAGGGAGCCCTGGCCAGGGGGCAGACCCTACCCACCCCAGACACCATGGGACGGGGACCTGGAGGGATGCCCAGGAAATCCAACACCCCTCCACCAACCACCCTCCATACCCCCACAGGGCACGGAATGCCCCAGCACCAGAGGCAGGCAGGCGAGGAGGCTGGCGCAGAGCAGCCCAGGCAACAGCCGGAGGACCCAGGTGAGGCACACCAGCAGGGTGGAGGGGGGGGACCCGGGGAGGCCAGGAGGAGGACCCGGGACACAGGGGCCGGGGTGGGTGGGGCCAGGGCTCCGGGGATGGGGTGCGTGTTACCAGACGCCAACCTGGGGGGGGGGGGAACAGAGGCCCCCAGGTCTCCCCCAGGCCTGGGGGTGGGCTGCCGGGGCAGCAAACGACTTACCTCCATGTACCCTACAGGGCAGCCAGAGGGGCCCCAGCAACCCGTGCCCATGCCCCCAGCACAGCAGATGAGGTAACCAGGGGCGGATTGGTCATGCAACCCACCAGGAATATTCCCGGTGGGCCGGGCTGGCAGGGAGGGCTGGTCCTGCTGTGGTTTGGGCTTTTTTTAAAAAAAACCAAAACATTTCAGGTCCCAACCCCCGGCCTGGGTTGGGACGGTGGAGGGGGGAAGGGAGAAATGGCTGTACTGCAGCCTGGAACAGGCCAGCCTTCTCCCCCAGTCAGGCCCCTCCCTCCCTCCCCCAGTCAGGCCCCTGCCTCCCTCCTGGAAGTTGTGTTTAAGCAACTTCCGGTACAGAGAAGGGGGCAGGGTGGGGGGTGAGCACTGCGGGCCACCGCATGGCTGGGCCAGTGGGTGGGTGGG
>QEPC01002020.1:2699837-2724037 GCA_003113815.1 Sphenodon punctatus
GCAGGCTGAGGGTGGGACAGGAGGGAAGAGGGATGGGGCACACTGCAGGCTGGGGGGCGGGAGGGAAGGTGGCACGGGGGCAGGCGGGGGGCACATGCCACTAACCTGAGGCTGGACCCGGAGGTCCCCATTGCACAGCAGCAGCATTGCTCCTCCAGGGACTTGCGCGCTGCCTCCCTGTGCCCGCAAACCCAGTCCCTGCAGAGTCCGCACTGAGACTGGGTTTGCGGGAGCACAGGGAGGCAGCGTGAGTCCCTGGAGCCGTGGAGAGTCTGTGGGCAGTTGTTTTTTGTTTTAAATTGCCCACGCCATGTCCTAGCTCCGCCAGGGAGGGAGAGGAGGCGAGCTGCAGCACTGCACTGCTTTCCCTCCCCGGGGGCCAGGACACGGCGCCGGCAATATAAAAGAAAAAAAAAAGTTTCCTTACTGCCTACCACACGCTTCCCCCCCTCTGCAGCTCCTAGAGTGGTAAGGTGAGCCGCTCGCCTCACCACTCTAGGAGCTGCAGAGGGGGGGAAGTGGCAGGCAGCAACTGTAAGGGTGGTCGGTGGCGGTGGGTGGGTCCCCTCGCTGCGGGGCCATGATGCTTTGGCCGGCCATGGGCCCCCACAGGCATGGGCACGGGTGCAAATGAGCCCCCCCGCACCACGGTAGCTACGCCCCTGGATTCCAGCTGATGCCATCTGCTGTAGTAGAGGGAAGGTTAAATCAAGTTCCCTACACTGAAAGATACTGTTCTTGTGGTCAGTCCAAAGTGGAGGACTTGGTACACTATCTTTAGTGCAGATTAACGAAAGACATAAAGGAGAAATATCTAGACCTCATTATGTGAGGAAAATCTCATTGGGATATGAATATGAAAATTGCCTATGTCCTTGCGAACCCCAACGAAGCCATTGGAAGGAAGATTACAAATATGGCTTATGCTTTGGCTTGTTGAAAGAAAATAAGCTAAGTTGATATATTGCGTGGAGCGGTTTTTATCAGCCTCTGCATATGATTCTCCTGGCTGAAGTTGAGCTTTATTTTTGAAAATAAACTCTGCTAGTGCGGGCTATTGTATGTTGGAACTACCAGGTGTTAACTGTAGTTCTGACAAACCTGGACAAGATCAAAGTTATTTTTTATGTTGTTATAAAACATTTTATTAATTTGATTAAAGATATTCAGGGGTCAAGCTCTGCCTAAGTCTAAGAGCAAAGTGATTATTTTATTTTATTTTATTTTAATGAAAGGAGGCATATGGTTCAAATTTGTTAAGGTGAATCCCTAAGTTAAGGACATGATAAGTTCCTCTGTGAATATAGGGAATAAATTCCTCATTGTCAGTAGGTTTAAAAGGCAGTAGATATATGAAAATGCTTAGTTGTTTGCATGCTCAAGCCTAGGAAGACAATAAGGTAGCTCCAATACATCAATCACTGAGCTAGTTTGGGTTTTTTTTTCTCTGCTTGTCTATGGGAAATGGGGAATAGGGTCAGCCATTTTATTTTGTGCTTTGAATAATTAATGTTACACTCCTTCGCAGATTTTTGTGTGTCATATGATATATAGTATGTGATGTTACTTTGGTTGTTTATCTGTCTTTGTGTGCCTGGTCATGGCGAATGATAGTGCCGTTTAATAAATTGATTGATTGACATATGGAACAAATGTATGCATCCTGTGCTCTCAAAAAGAAAGTGATAACTGGAATCACTAAAAACACAAATTTCCAATTCATGGAACAGGTGAAAGGTAAAGAGGGGTGATTTTTATTGGTTAAGGGTAAGATAGGTAAGGAGATTTTTACCTCGATTAATATTTATGCCCCTAACAATGATCCCTTGCCCTTTTTAAAAAGAAGCTTCACCATCATAATTAGGAAGGTAGAAGGGATTAAAATAATAATGGGAGATTTCAACTGTCCCTTGTCAGTGGAAGATAGAGCCAAAAAGATGTCATTAAATGGATGGCAGACAACACCTGGTAAGATAATAAAAGAATCATGCTTTGTGCATGCCTGGATATTTAAAAATCCAGGCACTAGGGACTACATATTACTCCCTGAGACATGATTCATACTCAGAAATAAACCATGTACTGCTAAAGTATAGTAAATTATACAAATGCAGTAAAGTGCTACATTTTACCAACTGTTTTAGCTGACCACCATGCTATTGTGTTGGAAATCAAAGGTGAACAGCGCATAGTGCTACTTGGAAGAGGGTGGAGATTTCAGAGTGGCCTATTACAGGACAAGGTGGTGAGAGAAAAAAATTACAGAGGAGATAAAAGCCTATATAGAGAATAATAAGCAACCAGGAATTTCAGACGTTCCCTGATAGCTGCGGCCTCATTTAGAAATAAGAGCAGAAGACTCCAATTGAAGGATCTGTATGCAACACTACTAAAGTGAGAAGCACAACATAAGATAAAAATCTGAGAAATCCCTGTTGAGATAAATAACAACTGTTAAGGGTGAGATCAGTTTGTTGGAAATCAACAAGACCATTCAACAATTGAGAAGGATTAGAGCTTATTATTACAAAAAGTCTAACAAAGCAAAATCGGATGTTGAGTTGGTTTGTGAAACAGAGGAGGGGAAAAAAATTATCACACAAGTGAAAAAGGAAGAGGGATCCCTTACCTCGTCCAGAGACGAGCTACATGAGACTTGTCATGGAGAAACATAGGGTCACACACATGTAACACGGGACTACATGTAGACTACAAGTCTGGTAAATATGTAATGCAAAAGGTTCCACATGTATGTAATGGTACAATACATGTAGACTACAAGTCTGACAAATATGTAATGCAAAAGGTTCCACATGTATGTAATGTTACAATTGAGAACTGTAAAACTCAAAATAGGGCTGTGACACGTCACCAAGCTACAGGAAATGCAAAGAGATACCAAATATGTGTATTTGTGAACACTTGCCAGATGGAACCCTGTGGAGATGTAGATGGGCCTTTATGTTTGCCTGGGTTGCCTACGTTTCACATTTCAGGTCTCCCCAAAGGTGGGAACAGAGACAAAGAAGGAGAAAAACTACTTAAAGAGGCCAGTGAGTCACCTTGAGAGTTCTCTCCCAGAGCCATCTGGAGCATCTGCATATGAAATCCTGCCAGCAGCAAGGCTGGAGAAACCATGAACAGAGAGGCATGATTTTGCTCTCTACCAACTATGAAGCCAGTGCCCAGTTGCTTATTTTGAGGTCTGTGAGGAACCAGAACTTATGGACCTTTGTAGGGTAAGATGCTGATTTAGGAACTCAATCAGTATAGATCAGGAATGCGTTATATTTACCTTTGATTTCTAGTAACCACTCTGTATCAACTATCTTGCTTATGTAATCAATAAACTTACTTCTTATCTTTATGAAGAAGTGTGTGTGTCTAACATTGGAACACAAGTGAGCAACAAGAGCCCTCAAGCTCCTGCGAACCCAGAGAGTAAAGAGTTTGTAAATGGGAAGGATCGGGCCCATGAGTGACAAAGGAGTTTCCCTGCGGCAGACTTGATTTAGCCAGAGAGAGAAACTAATTCAAGTGGGCTGTGCGCAAGGGAAACTGAGTCACTCAAACCCGGTAAAGTGGGGGGTTTGGACCTCCAACCCGTGACAAGACTTTCATGAGATTTTATTCTAAACTATATGAATCTTCCCAACCCTCAGAACAAGCAATTGAGAAATTTCTGAAAGGCCTAAAAATCCCTAGATTGACTAATACACAGGCAGAGAGTCTAAATGAAAAGATCACCAATGGGTAATTTCAGGCGTGTTGGGCCTCCAGGCCCAACATGCTGAAACCTGGATCGAGATTTGTCTTGAATCCTGGCCAGTGATGAAGCCGGACGTCCTTTAGACGTACCAGCTTCATCACGCAGGGGAATCTTGGAGGGGGCGAGGCCATGCGGTACGGTGTGCAGTCACATGACCCTGCCCCCCCCCCCGCCCTCAAGGAGACGGGCGGGCACAGCGGCCAATGCGGCCACTGCGCCTGATCCTGTACCGCGGTCCGGACCATGCTCAGGAGCGGGGCAAGGTAACGCACTTTACTTTTGCCCCCTTCCTGATCGTGGTTCAGTTAACCACGGTTCTGGGGTTGAGACCGGCCTCAACCCCAGAACCGTGGTTAGCTTTGAACCCATGCCAGGAATTCACCGTGGTGAACATCTGGCAGGGCTCAAACAGACGTGCCACCACACCTGGATCCACTGTGATTCAGTGTGGTTGACTGTGGTGGCGTCATGTCTGAAATTACCCAATATTGAAGAGGTTAAGGAGGTGATAGGGAACTTGCCTAGGAGGAAGGTTTGTGGCCCTGATGAAGATCCTAATGAGTTTTATAAAACCTACATGGAGTTGTTGGCTCCCTTGTTGTGTGATGCATATAATGACATTTTGATGACTGAAAAGCTTCCTGAATACTTTTGTGATGCACAGATAACTTTATGCCCAAAAAAGGAAAGAGAGGTTGATAGATGTGTCAACTACTGGACCATATCCTTATTGAATTCAGATTTCAACATCTTTTGGAAAATACTTGCCAATAGAATAAACAAATAAATTGGCTTATTAATCTCCCCAGACCAAGTGGGGTTTATACAGGACAGACAAGGGGCAGATAATGTCCGTAAAACTGTTAATCTGGAATATTATATCAATAGACACAAAAAGAAGGCTGTGGTGGGGTCTTTAGATGAGGAGAAGACTTTCAACAGGCTAGAGATTAAATTCAATGAAGACCATGGTGGAAATGGGCTTTGGTGTCAATTACCTGACCTGGGTGAAGGCAATCTACAGATTCTGTATATCTCAATTAATAATAATGGTGAAATATTCAGATCCTTTGTACTTGGTAGAGGAATGCGGCAGGACTGCCCACTGTCCCCCTTGCTGTTTGGCCTGGCCGTGGAACCATTGGCTATAGCCATACACCAAAGTTGCATTCTCTAGATGTTTTGTGAACTGAAATGTGTCACGTGCATGAGAGATTATAATATCACACACTTCCACAGCGATCTGCTCTAGCATGTCCATAGTAAGTGCACTTCTGCCCATCCAAGCATTCTCCGGCAGCTCCAAGTGCAGAGTTCCAATGGAGTCCCTCACTTTATCAATGGCTCTTACGAAGTCAGTAGTATATCTTTGAATATCTACAGAGTCAAAAAATTTTTTTTGAGCTCCTTGTAAAGTATGTCCACATGCAGCATGATTCTGTGGAACAAGGACAAGAAGTAGAGGAACTCCCCGTCAGATTCCAACATGTTCATGTATGACCTGGACTCAATACCAGTCTCGGCATCACAACTATCTAGTCGTATTTATTCGAAGCACTCAACCAGGTCCTCTCTGTGCTCATAGATGACCTTGACTGTCCGTACGCTGAAGTTCCAGCATGTTTTAGCTACTTTGGGGAGCCTTCTCTTCACCACCGCACCCAGAACTTCAGTCCTTTTTGGAGATGAACTGAAGAAAACAGGTATACCAGACAGACTTTGAAAGAAAATCCTTACTTGTCTTATTTGGGATATGGCTTGCTGCACAATAAGGTTCAGCTGATGTGTAAAACAGTGAACGAAGTGTGCGTTCGGGTATACATCCCTTATCTTCCTCTGGACTCCACCATGCTCTCCACGCATCACGCTCGCTCCATCGTAGCTCTGAGCTATGATTTTTTTTTTTTCAGATTCCCTTGGGAGAGCAGTATTGAGGTTTTCAAGCAAGGACTCAGTGATTGTTTCTGCACGGGAGTCTGTCAAGTGTGTGAAGCTGAAAAAATGTTCCATGGTTGAACCCCTGCCATCGATGTAGTGGAAAATCATGACAGACTGGCAGACAGTTGAGACATCAGTGGTGTCATCAGCTTCGATAGCCACACAATCTGCATTTTTAATTTCAGTAATTATGTGGTCACGAGCAATTTGCAGCATGCAGTCCAGGAGCTCGTTCTGCATGGTTTTTGAAGTCCCCTTGAAGACAGTTGCAGTCCTCAAATATTGCTGTAGCGTGCTGTCAGCTGTGGCAAGAAAATCTATTGCACCTCAAAAAAAAACTGGATTGACAGATCCCTCGCTTTCATCATGTCCACGCAGCGCCAATTCAGAGGCACCACAGAACTTTATGCAGTTTATTATTCTGAAGATGTATCTATTTCAATCCACGTCCTCATTGTCTCCTTACAGACACACAGTAGCCTTCATTGAGTCTCTTGGCGATGTTTTTTTTCCCCAACTGTGACAGGTTTAGGCAGCTGTCAAGGTGGCTTTTATGAGTCGTGTTTCTTTGCCTTCTCAGACAGGTGCTTAATGTCCTTGACTCCTGTCTTTGTCCATGCTGTGTCACCACCAAAACATGACAATGGTGTTCTGCAGTGGTAACTGTAAGGACTGGTATCACTGCTTATGCTTGGGAAGTGAGGCTGAAAACCTTTCCAAGGAATTCATCTGTCACAATTGTAAATCAGAACTGGCAAAATAGTGCCTTATGGAGTCACCGGTATCTACAGAACACGCAGGTCAGGATAATTTAAAATTTGTATGGGAGAGGGGATGAGGGCCAGCTGGGGATAGTTAAAACTGAGGGATAAATAGTAGTAGGGATTTGGTCCTCAACTCCAGTGGGGGAGAAGGGGAATTGGGTTAGGGAGTGGGGAGGTTCTGCAGTCGGGCACCAAAACATTAAATATGTTTTGGTGCTGTTAAACGTGAGATCGGTAGCGAATAAAGCAACTACAGTCCAGGAGGTAATCCTGGACTGTGCTGCTGATCTTGCGTGTATCACGGAAACCTGGCTGGTCACTGAATCGGGGCCTATCTTGGCTGATCTTGTTCTGGCCGGGTATTCCGTGCAGCACCAGTCGTGGTTGGAGGGACGGGACCGGGGGCAGGGGGGCGCGGTGTAGCTATGATTTTTAAGGAGGAGTGGTCTGTGAGAAGGTATCCAGTGCAGACCATGGTTGGCATTGAAGGCCTCTATCTTGTGTTTGATTTGGCAGGGGACAGTTGGGGAGTGTTGCTGGTATAACGTGCACCTACCAGTCCAGCAGCCTCCCTGCTTGCTCTGGCAGAGGTTGTGTTGGAGGTGGTGTTGCTGTGCTCCAGGACAATAGTCCTGGGGGACTTCAACATTCACGCCAATGCAGTGCTCGGGGGAGCTGAGCAAGAGTTCATGGCCGCCATAGATCCGAAGACCTACTCCCTCCATGCAACTTGCCGGCCCAGAAACTGCAAAAGCTGGCACCAGTCTGTGCGCAGGTTTGTGAGAGGGGGTCGGCCCTTCGGGACTTGGGGAACTCGCATGATGGAAGAATTTTGTCTGGGATGTTGGATTGTGGTGCTGGGGCAACAGCCTCTTCGTGTTTGGAACAAGGGACCGAGGGTGTAGAGGATTCATCCCCAGACCCTGCCAGCAATTCATTGCTTACAGGAGACTCTCTTAGGATGCAGTGTCATTTGATTTCAAAGACCATTGCTTTATTATTTGGAAGTATTACAGATATGAGCAGTTCCTTACTTGTTGTTAGAACGCAACTGCAACAGCTATTAGTGAAATTAAACTGTTTGCCTGAAGGTGATGTCAGAGTACCTATGACTCCCTTAGCCCAGAGCCATAGAAATGAGTCTGCTGGATTGCAGAAAAGGTCTTTTGTTCGAGTTAGACATAATTTTAGCAGTCAGCAGACCTTACCAATGTCTGTTTTGACTTCCAAGATAGACAATAATGCGATTTGGTTGGAAGCTAGAGCCTCTTTTAATGGATTTCTCCCTAGTTGGGACAGTGTGGAAGATGCTTCTAAAAATTTGGAGTGTTTGCTTAGAATCAAGCGCTCTAAAATTGATATTGCGAAATTGTCTCATTTTGTCTCTGGGAGAAACAGGGTGCGTTTAAAGATTTCTTTTTTTACTCCCCATCTCACCAGGAAACTTTTTTTGGCTAGGAAGCATCTTATTTCTAAGGGTGTCTTTATTGATAGAGTCTTTTTGAAAGAAGACTTGGTGACTAATATATCTAGGACCGGTTTGGCTCAGTCTGTTCCTTTGTCCTCCCCCAACCTTACTGCATTGGGAGAGTGCCCTATAAAAAAGAGAACTTCCTTGAATCACTCTGGCGGGGAGAAAATAGTGTCAGTCCAATTGAAGACCGGTGAAGGGAATAAAAATCCCCAGTGTAGACCTAGTAGGGAGGAATCCCCGGTTGATTTAATGGAGACAGCAGTAACTGGTTCTTCCCTTCAACCTCCTGATGCTGTAGGAGATGAGAGCAATCCAACTAGTCTATCCTTGGGATTAGGGAAGGAGCCCTCTCAGGGTTTGCAAGGGACAAAGGTATCTAAAGATCTAACCCACTTTTCTACTATCGTTGGTGGATTCCTGGAAGAGCATAAAAGCGAGGAGGGTATTCCCCCTCTGTTAGCTGCTTTTGATGCTCTTCCGGTTATGGACCAAGACTTATATATTCAAAAATTAGATTTTTTAAGAAGCATATTGCCTCATGCTTCTATTGAATATGTACCTCCAGGATTAGAAGCAAGGAAAACCTCTGACCTACCGGTAAACGATACAGAGACATGGACAGCCATGCGCCATCTGTCAACCCAGGAACTGGGGACTGACAATTCATTTCAGGGACAGTCTCAGGTAGTTACTGCCTGTGTGGAGCCGAGGTCAGATGCCCAGATGAATATAGACAGCTCCACAGGAGTGCTGGTGTTTGGTTCGCAAATGGCAAATGAGGCTGGGTTTACGTTTACGGCCGAATTGGGGCACGCGACTTCTAGTATTAATTTGGACTGACAGAAGGTTTATGAGAGTTCAGAAGGGGATTACCCTCAGGGAGGTCCATCTCTACTCTCACCTTGTTCATCTCCAACCTTGGCGATCCGGGAGGGTTCTCCCTTTCCCTCCGGTGATCTGAAGGAAGGAACTTTACGTGTGTTACCCAATGGGTCAATTGGGAACAATCACCGGACCTCACTGAGACTTTTATCTTGGAACATCTCCGGGGGTAAATGTAAGTCCCGAGACCCTGATTGGATAGCTTTCCTGGCATCTTATGATGTGTTATTTTTTCAGGAAACATGGTTAAGGGAGGGTGAGTCTATTACTGTCCAGGGATTTCGGCCATATTTTTCTCCAGGTATTAAAACTAAAATTAAAGGCCGTGTCTCCGGAGGCTTGGCCATACTAATAACAGAAAGGTTTACAGAACCTTTGGAATTATTACCCTTTCAGCGATCTGAGTTTCAGGTTGGACTGTGGAGGTCGCCTTCTGGGACCCAGCTGCTATTTTTTAATTTATATATTCCTCCAGTCTCGTCTGTGCATTATAAAGCCGATGTTTGGGGGGCTTTTGATGCTATGTTGGAACAGCTATATGAGCAATTCCCCCTTGCATTATATGTTATAGCGGGGGATTGGAATGCTAGGATAGGGGTCTCTCTAGACCCCGACCTGGGATCTGGACCAGAAGAGCCTTTACCCTTAGTGACAAGAAAATCTAAAGATTTGGTAAGGAGTGAAACAGGGGAATGTTTCCTGGAATTACTCTTTACCAATGGGCTGAGGGTATTAAATGGACAGGGACCAGGTGATCCAACTGGAGAATTTACCTATGTCAGTAGTGCTGGGCAGAGTGTGATAGATTATATTGTGGTGCAGGCCCATCAGTGGGCACGATTTACAGAATTCACATTGATACCACGCCCAGAAAGTGACCATCTGGCCTTGACAGTTGAGGTTACTCACTGCCTAAGTATTAGTAAGACCCCACTTTCAAACTCAAGTAGCCATAGGGCTCGGGTTAAGTGGAGAGATTTACTCCTGCCCAAAATTTTAAGCTTGCTTTGGGGCTCGGAGTTGAACCAGTCTATAGGTGTACTCAAGTTAACTAGTGATCCAAGCCGGGATATAATAATCTGGGAACGACAATATTCTTTGATTGTGTCAGTGTTGGCCCATCAAATTTTGTCTCGAGCTCCGAGTACTTTCCAGCCTAAACCCCAGGGGTGGTTTGACCAGGAATGCAGGTGGGTCAAGCACTTATTGATTTATGCCCGGAAACTGTGGGTAAGGGAGCCCACAGATCTAACTAGATTGCAATTTGGGCAGATAAGGGGACAATATAAGGCTCTGATAAGGGGGAAAAAACTGGGGCATAACCAGCTATTATGGGCTAAGCTGCTTGTTGCTGCCTCTACAAAGGACTCGAGATCTTTTTGGGCAATTCTTAATGCCGAGCTCCTGCCGCGTCCAGGTACCAGCCCTGTTTTGATAGAGGCAGAGAGATGGATCTCCTTTTTTGGAGAACTCTTCGGACAGAGCGGAGAGGACGAAGAGGCGTTCCTTTTGGACCCCCTCAATCCTGTGTTACCAACGCAGAATTCCCATTACAGCCCTGACGTTTCAATAGACCAGGTAGTTGCAGCTATTAATTCTCTGAAGCGCAATAAAGCTCCTGGTATTGACTTTATTGTTTCCGAGGCCCTACAGGCCTGTCCAGAATGGTGGGCTGCCTTTTTGGCACCGTTCTTCACATTGGTTAATATCACAATGAGAATGCCCCAAGATTGGGGTACTTCTATTATTATTCCTATCTTTAAGAAGGGGGACTCAAATGACCCAAGCTGTTATCGGCCTATAAGCCTATTACCAGTTATAGCCAAAATTTATACTAGGCTATTGCTT
Source organism: Sphenodon punctatus (assembly GCA_003113815.1). Taxonomy (NCBI): domain Eukaryota; kingdom Metazoa; phylum Chordata; class Lepidosauria; order Sphenodontia; family Sphenodontidae; genus Sphenodon; species Sphenodon punctatus. The sequence goes on from QEPC01002020.1 coordinate 2,710,513, forward strand.
GACCATCTTGAGGTTTGGGCATATGGGCAGAATCTGATTCCCCAGGAGCAGAGTGCTTTTCGGAAGGGTTCCTCCGTTATTGACAATTGCTTTATTTTAACTCACATAATTGCAAAATATGTGAAAATACGGGCAGGGACGTTATTTTTGGCTTTCATTGACTTCCAAAAAGCATTCGATTCTGTACCCAGAGTTAAACTTTGGAAAAAGCTTCAAGATTTAGGGATTAACTACCATCTTCTGTCCCTACTCATGCATGTACATGCAGGGAATCAGGCTAGGGTCAGACTGAATGCAGACGGCACCTTGTCAGACCCATTCCGAGTAAGGAGAGGGGTAAGACAGGGGTGCGTCCTGGCCCCTCTACTCTTTAATTTATATCTGAGTGATCTTCCGGCCAGGTTGGCTTTGTCAGACTCGCATTCTCCTAGGATTAAGGACAGGAGTCTCCGCATACTAATGTATGCGGATGACATTGTCCTACTTTCTCAAACGCAGAAAGGTCTGCATAATCTCCTGAGAATGTTGATCAACTATAGTGCTGAGAATGAGCTAGGCATTAACCTGCAAAAATCACATATTATGGTTATGGGGAAAAGAAGGGGCCTTAAACGCAGATGGATAATTGGGGGAATGAAATTTCAGCAGGTATCTTCTTATGTATATCTAGGCATTACCCTCTCTGATAACGGATCTTGGGCAAGACATAGGAAGCTAATGGCCTTGAAGGCTAAAAGGGCTTGTAAGGGAATTCTGCGCCTGGCATCCACTTCACCTGGAATTAAGATCTCCCTGATCTTGGAAGTGTTTCGAGCCAAAGTACAGTCTTTGCTGCTATTTGGCTCGGAAGTGACTATATCAATGAATATGCAGGCTCTGGAGACAGTTCAGAATGTCTTTCTGAGAAGCCTGCTAAGAGTACCACAGGCAGTTCCAGCCTCAGTGGTAAGGGCTGAGACAGGCATTATTTCCATCGATTGCCTCAAGAAATTACGGGCCCTGGGGTACTGGCTTAGGCTGATAAACCAGGATGTCCCCTCTCTGTCAGCTCAGTGCCTGGAGGAAGAACTAGAGCATACAGGGGCGCTCTCATATCCATGGATTACCCAAATTATGGTTTATTTGACTAGGGCAGGTCTTTCAATTCCTTGTTTGCAAGGAAAAAACCTGTCTTTACAAAAGAACTTGGTCAAATTAAGGCTTACTGATATATTTAAACAGGACGATCTGGCAGCTTTGGCATCCTGGAAGGCGGCCCCACAATTAGGCACCTTTAAGCAATTCCACAGGTTAGAACCATATTTGGACAAGTTAAATGATATTACAATGCGCAGGGCTTTTACCTCTGTACGATTTGGTCTTCTCCCCACTGCTGTTGTGGAGGGCCGATTTAAGAATGTACCATATTCACAAAGACTTTGTCCTTGTAGTGGCAAAGTAGTGGAGCATTTTGTTATTTTCTGCCCTTTATATGAGTCTGTTAGGCAGGTCTGGATCTCACCTTTGTGGGACCGGAGCTGCTCATTACATAAAGGGAATGTAGCAGCTCTGTTAGCATCCCATGATGAGGAAGTTATGAAGGCAGTTGCCTTATTTGTTGTACTGGCTATAAGAATCCATACTGCATCATGCTAAAATTGTGAATTTTTCTCGTTTTTTGGATTTCAAGGTTTTATCTTTATCTTATGGTTTTTTAATTGAGAGGTTACTTTTTAAATATATGTTGTATGACATGCTTGTCTATGTTTATCTAGGTCTAGGTTTATTATGTATTTATTTATTTATTTAAATGTTCCAGTCTATTGTCTTGTATTATAAGTGGATGTTTGTTATGTTTTTATCTTTTTTTTTTTTTTTTTTTTTATTTTTGACCATGGCGGAAGCTAGTGTCTAATAAAGTATTGATTGATTGAGCAATCATGGGCCTGTCCCAGAGGGTCATTGGCCCAACAAATCTTGGAGGGCATACCTTGGACCACATGTTGTGCACTGGCCTTGAGGCAGGTGCTCTGTTAATGGGGGAGATATTAATTGTGCCCTTGTCATGGACGGATCATTACCTCTACAGACTTCCCTTCTAGCACATGTCTGCCCCCGGAAGGATGTGGAACCTATTAGGATGGTTCGCCCCCGGAGGCTGATGGACCCAGTGCGGTTTCTAGGTACTCTGGGGGAGGTACCCTCTGACCTAGATGACCGTCTCATCGATGACCTCGTCAAGCTATGGAACAACTTGCTGACAGAGGCCATTGATCGGACGGCCCCCAGGCTTCATTGCCCAGGCGGTGGCCCCGCGGGCCTCCTTTGTTCTCCAAGGAGCTGCGGGTCCTGAAGCAAGAGGGGTGACGGTTGGAGCGACGGTGGCATTGATCTCTAACTGAAGCCGACAGATTGCGACTAGAGCTAGTTTATGAGCCTATGCCATGGCTATGTGGACAGCAAAGAGGGAATTCTTTGCTGCCCTCATAGTGTCCGCGAAATCCCGTCCGGCAGAGCTGTTCCGGGTTGTACGGGGTCTGGTCAGTCCGGCCTCCCTCAACCTGGGGGTTGAATCATCTTCCACCCACTGTGACCTTTTTGAAGATTATTTTGCGGAGAAAATTGCTCGTATTCACCAAGATCTCGATGCTTCACTTGATGCAGTAGAGGAGGTAGAGGCTGTAGAAGCCCTGGCTTGTCCAATTGTATAGAATCACTTTCAATCGGTGACACCCGTTGACATGGTGGGGGTGCTGGGGGCTGTTTGAGTCACCTCTTGTGAGTTAGATCCGTGCCCGTCCTGGCTGGTTAAGAGCTGCCGGAAGACAATGGAGCAGTTGCTGCCCGGGGTGGTCAACACCTCCCTGCGGGAGGGCAGAGTGCTGAGCTGTCTCAAAAAGGCGGTTGTGCGGCCTCTGCTCAAGAAACCATCGCTTGACGCTGACTCTCCTGCCAGCTATCGGCCTGTCTCTAACCTTCCCTTTTTAGGGAAGGTTATTGAATGGGTTGTGGCTCAGCAGCTCCAAGAGCCTCTTGACCGCATCGGTTATCTGGACCCTTCACAGTCTGGGTTTCGTCCGGGGCATGGCACTGAGACAGCACTTGTGGCCTTGATGGATGACCTTCACCAGGAAAAGGATCGAGGTCGATCGACCCTATTGGTCCTTTTAGATCTTTCGGCAGCATTTGATACCATTGACCATGAGATGTTGGTGACGCACCTGCGGGATGGTGCAGGGATGGGTGGGATCGTTCTTGAATGGTTCCGTTCATTCCTGACCAGAAGAACTCAGCGGGTGGTACTCGGTGATTATTTTTCATCTTACCGAGACCTCCCGTGTGGGGTCCTGCAGGGTTCGGTTCTGTCCCCTCTCCTGTTCAACGTGTATGTGCAGCCGCTCGGCGAGGTGATCAGAGAGTTCAGGGTGAGGTGTCATCAGTACGCGGATGACACCCAACTGTATCTCTTATTTTTGACTGAGCCAGGCCTGGCTGTCTCAGTACTTATCCGGTGTCTGGCAGCTGTGGGGGACTGGATGAGGGTTAACCGACTGCAACTGAATCCTGACAAGACGGAGTTGATGTTAGTGGGTAGTTCGGTGGAGTTGACAGCTCCATCGATCGATGGAGTGTGTCCTCCACTGACATCCCAGGTGCGGAACCTGGGGGTGCTTCTCGATGCACAGCTCCGCCTGGATCTCCAGGTGGAGGCTGTGGCGAGGAGCGCCTTCCGCCAGCTTCATCTGGTGCGGTGGCTTCGGCCGCTGGTTTCGGTTCTGGACTTGGTCACAATCATCCATGCTTTTTATTACCTCTCGGTTAGACTACTGCAACGCGCTTTACGTGGGGTTACCTATGGTGATGGCTCGGAAGCTGCAGCTGGTGCAGAATGCAGCAGCCCAGCTCTTGGGCAGCATCCTTTACCGCTCTAGCAGAGCTGGCCTCGGAGGTGACCGCTGGACTCCTCCAGGACTTTGGTCCTGTGGGACTTCAATGTTCATGCCGATGCCAGCCTTGTAGGAGAGGAGCGAGAATTCATGGCTGCCATGGCAACCATGGATTTGCCCCAGGTGGTCACCTGCCTGATCTTAGGTTCTGGCCTTGAAGCGGGAGGTCCGGTAGTGGGGAAGGTCAGGGCAGTGCCCTTGTCATGAACGGACCATTATCTCCTTCAGACCAGTCTCTCAGAGCACCCCCTCCAGAAGGGAAATGGACCAGTTAGGATGGTCCGCCCTCAGAGGCTGATGGAACCTCAACGGTTCCAAGAGGTCCTGAGGGAGCTAACCCTGGACCTGGATGGTCACTCTGTCGATGAGCTGGTCCAGCATTGGAACATCTTGCTAGAGGAGGTCATTGACAGGGTGCCTCTGAGACGCTCTCTGCCTCTGACTTGTCACCGCAGGCCCCCTTGGTTTACTGAGGGGCTGCGGTGTATGAAGCGAGTAGGCAGGAGGCTGGAGCGACGCTGGCATTGGACTCTATCTGACTCCGACTGACTTCTCCATAGGGCCCATTTGTGGTCCTATGTTGAGGCTGTGAGGACAGCAAGGAAGGAGTTCCTTGATGTTCTCATAGTGTCTGCAAAGTCACGCCCAGCAGAGCTGTTTCGGGTGGTGTGGGGGCTGGTCAGTCCGGGCTCCCTCCGCCTGGACAGGGACTTGTCCCAGGCCCGCTGTAAGGAGTTTGTCAGCTACTTTGCAGACAAGATTGCTCAGATTCAGAGCGACTTTGATGCTGGATTAGGGGCAGTAGGTGGAGAGCACAAGGTGGTGGAGGCCCCATCCAGTCCAACTTTGTGGGGGGAGTTTCAGGAAGTGAAGTCAGCCAATGTGGTGGATGTCTTGGGGTCTGTGAGAGCCACCAGTTGTGAACTTGATCCGTGCCTGTCCTGGCTGGTGAAAGCCTCCAGGGAGACATTGGGGATGGTGCTGGCGAGGGTGGTTAACATGTCCCTGCAGCAGGGGAGGTGGTCGTCTAGTCTCAAGGAGGCCATGGTGCGCCCCCTGCTGAAGAAACCATCGTTGGACGTGGACGTACTCGCCAGATACCAACCTGTCTCTAACCTTCCCTTTTTAGGGAAGGTTATTGAGCAGGCGGTGGCGATCCAGCTCCAGGCGCATCTAGATGACATTGGTTTCTTGGACCCTTTTCAATCTGAGTTCCACCCCGGCTATGGCACCAAGACGGTCTTGGTGGCCTTGGTCGACGTTTGCCAGGAGATGGATGCAGGATGTTTGACATTTCTCATCCTGCTAGATCTCTCAGCCGCTTTTGACACCATGGACCGCTGCTGAGACAGCTGCGTGACCTGGGGGGTCTGGACGGGACTGTTCTTGAATGGTTCCGCTCATTCCTCTTGGGGAGAAGACAGCGGGTAGTGTTGGGAGCAGAAACATCTTGCTCCCACGCTTTATCCTGCGGCGTTCCGCAGGGTTCCATTCTGTCTCCATTGTTGTTTAATGTATATATGCAGCCCTTGGGGGAGGTCGTGAGAGGGTTCGGGGTGCAATGTCACCAATATGCTGACGATACTCAGATGTACCTCTCTTTTTCAGCTGACCCAGACCCTGCCGTCTTGTTGCTATCCCAGTGCTTGGAGGCCGTGGCAGAATGGATGTGGCAGAGCAGACTGAAGCTCAACCCCGATAAAATGGAGGTGATGTTGGTGGGAAGAGCGAGGGAGGTGTCGGCCCCCGATTGGGGGGGGGGGTTCACCTCCCATAGCTCAGCAGGTTCGGAGTCTGGGGGTGATTCTGGACGCAGATCTCTGCCTGGAGCGACAGGTGGAGGTAGTGGCGAAGGCCGCTTTCCGCCAGTTATATCTGGTGTGGAGGCTGTGTTCATACGTCTCCGGTGCGAACCTGGCCACCCTCATCCATGTCTCGATTACCTCGAGGCTGGACTACTGCAATGCGCTCTACGTGGGGCTGCCCTTGTTCCTGGTTTGGAGGCTGCAGCTAGTGCAGAATGCAGTGGCCTGGCTCCTGTCAGGGACGGGTCGTCGGGAGCACATAACACCTGTGCTCCGGACTCTGCATTGGCTGCCAATAGCATGCTGAGTCAGGTTCAAGGTATTGGTGTTAATCTATAAGGCCCTTTATGGTCTGGGCCCCTCATACCTCAGGGACTTCCTCGCCCACCGCGCCCCAAAGTGGCTCCTTCAGTCTGCCGGGGGTGCCTTCTTGGAGGTCCCCTGTGTTAAGCGGGGGGCCACAATGGAGAGGGCATTCTCGGTGGCCGCACCTTGCCTTTGGAATGCCCTCCCGGAGGAAACTTGCCTGGCCCCAAGCCTTTTAACATTCTGGCAAATTTGCAAGACCTGGCTGTTCGCCCAGGCCTTGGGGGGGGGAGGGGGTTAGTTTTTTTTAATCTCCTGCCACCCTTATTTATTGTATTTTTTACCCTAGCCTGTTTTATTGTTGTGATTTTATGTGTGTTTTAATACATTTTTATAATTGTATTTTATGCCCTGAAATTGTTAGCCACCCCAAGCTGTTCTCAGTAGGGGCGGGATAGAAATTGAAAAAATAAAAATAATAATTAAAATAAAAAATTGGCTGGGCTGCCGGGAGCACATTACACCTGTGCTCCATTCTCTACACTGGCTGCCAATAGTCTTCCAGCCCCGATTCAAAGTGTTAGTTCTCACCTATAAAGCCTTACACAGCCTGGGCCCTGCCTATCTGCGAGACCGCCTCACACCCCGGGTTCTGGATTGGCCCCTGTGGTCTTCTGGGGGGGTGGTGGTGGTGTTGGAGGTTCCCCGGGCTTCTTGGGGGGGGGACACAGAATAGGGCGTTCTCGGTGGCTGTGCCGCGCCTCTGGAATCCTCTCCCGGTGGGGGCCCGTCTGGTCCCTGACCCCCCGGCCTTCCGTAGGAGTTGTAAGACCTGGCTGTTCCATCAGGCATTTGGCAAAGAGGGGTAAGGGTGTGTATGTGGGTTTTTTTCCCTTATGCTATTTTATGTTTTTAATAGTTTGAATCTGTTTTATATTGCACTTTTATATATTTTTTGTTAGCTGCTTTGAGCCACCAGTGGCGGGATGAAAGCAGGATAGAAATTTTTAAAATAAATAAATAAATAAATTTCCGAGCTTGGTCTCTGGGCCTACTTCTAGATCTGTGATTTACAGATTTCTAGGCATACATACATACAAGTGATCATTGCGTTGACCTTATCCTTCCTTTCTTCTGGACAAGCCCTAACACAACAAGTTCTATGCAAATAATCGTGATGTATAACTGATAATAATGGAATGTCATATGATAATGGCATGGCAATGATGTACAGTACTAAGAGTGTGAAGCCAAATTCTAGGCTACCAGTTCAGATTAATATTGACTGCTGTCAGTTTGCAGAGGGTGACTGCAGAAGTGAAGTTAAAGATACGAGGTGGAACATGAAGGGAGTAGAAATAAGTAACTTTATTACGTGATCACAGACCATTGTACAACACAAATACAGAGGGTAATTAACATTGCACATAAACATAAAATACAGGATACTCAGACCATAAATGAGTTACATAATATAAACTGGGGGAGTCCCCCAGAGTCAGACACAATAATTAAGAGGGCAAAGGAAGATGTCCAATAAAGGATTTCCTATACTGAAAAGCCTGGATTAAAAAGGCTGCAAGATTCTTAATGACATCAAGTTTTGAGCTGTCAAAGATCAAGGGCAACAAAGCATAGTCTGATCTGCCTGGGTGGACCTCTATAATGGACGCCAAATACTCCATCCGCAACTTGTCATATAGATGACAGTGAAGAATAATATGGCCTACAGACTCTACTTCTAAGTTGTCAAATGGGCATAAGCGATTGACATAGGGTGTACCTTCAATCCGACCCTCGTAAACACGGGACGGAAAAGCATTTAATCTTGCGCAGCAAATCAACTGCTTTGCTCTTCCAGAGATGGGGGCAGTTAAATAGTCTGCAACCTGCTGTCGCGTTGCGTGCCTCTTTTTTACAAAAGGAAAGAGAGCTGTGTTGCCCAGCAGATCTGGTCTAACTGGATTGGGTCACTCTTCTCCAAGTTGCATAAAATGAGTTTACACTTTACTTTGATGTCATGCTAGCAAAGCAAGTATTGTAAAATGACAATATATTTATAAATAAATGGNGCTAGCAAAGCAAGTATTGTAAAATGACAATATATTTATAAATAAATGGAACATGACTCAGAATATAATAAAAATATATGCATAGTTTACTTAAATTTAAATAGAAAATAGCAGTAGCTTACATAGAATGATATTGATAGCCAATCAAAGTTACATGATCTTAAAAAACATTTCTATTTTAAGAAAATAGCTTCTAAAAGCTTAACATATGCTCAATTCATTGGCTCAAAGATATCAAGAATAATACATTACATTCTTCCCAGTTCTTCCCTTTTTCTGCCATGATGGTGAGAGAGAAACCCCAACATAGTGTGTAGGATTTCAATCTGAAGAAGCAAGATCGTGTCTCCCTTCTTAAAGCTTGCCTGCCAGAAGCTTGCATTCCTGAGCAGTGACACTGATGACGTCAGTTAGCATGGAAATACACAGGACTCTAATTGGCTCTCTTAATTCTGAGCCATTGAAGAACTAAAATAGAGAGTCAGATTTCCTTCAAGGTTTGAACAAACCTCAAATTTCCATCAAAATTAATTGTCAGATTACAGAGAGAACTGACCACAGTTTCAAGGTTTTTTTAACCAATTAGTGGAAACAGACATGTTAGCTAGAAAAGACTAACTTAAAGCTTCTCTTCTTTGGAGATGTTTATGGCTGGTACCATTTGTCACTTAGACATATATACTGATAAGGCCCTAGACACATAGACTGATAAGGCCCTTGGTCTGGCCTCCAACTTTAGCTATTTTTTTCTGTTTCCTTGAATACGGTGAAAAGTTCACTGAGAAGTTTAAAAAAAAGTTTAATTGGAATGCAGCTGAGGAGGCCCAGCCTGAACCAAGCTAATACAGAAGCTGATTTTAAAAATCAATGCTGTAAAACACAAGTTCAATACATTTGAAACAGAAAGTTAATATTGAAACTCAAAATCAATACATTAGGAACACAGATGGCCAAAAAATATATGCTTATAACAGGAAATACATGACACTGCCCCATCTCCGGGATCCACATCAAATAATCCCGGATGTGGGGGGAACAAGTCCAACCCACCAATCTCCAATTGCCGGCCCATATCCTTGGAGCAAGTCAAGATCTCCCCTCTTAGTGAGTCCGGGTGCTTGTGGGATAGGTATTCTGGAGAGAGTCCCATCTGTCTGAGTTGCAGCTCAATTTTCTCAGACCACTGACTGATAAAAGGGTCCTTCCCCAGGTCCTTCAGAGGTCGGGATCCTTGGCTGGATCGAATCTTTAGCCAGAATCTCAGGGCGGTCTCATTGGCAGCCTGGGACCAGGGTATCTGCCCCAGTTCTGATCGAATTGCTGTCAGGTCGGTGCCACACCGGGCACCTACCAGCTTCTGAAGGAACTTAGATTGGATTCTGTCCACCAGAGTAGAGCAGAAAGCGGCCCACAATTCGGCCCCATAAAGAAGTTGGGACCGGATCTTACTGGTGTGGACCTGGAGGGCTGGGAGAACTGCCAATCTTCCTTGCCTGCAGAATAGACCCATGATGGATTGGGCTGAGCCTTGTACCACTCTTAATGCCCTATTAACGTGCTCGCGCCAGCTACCAAACCTATGAAAAAGAACACCTAAATAACGGAAGGCCGAAACCTGCTGGATGGGGAATCCCTCCACCGACCAAGACTGGATCTTAGTTTTAGGGGAGAAAACCATGATCTTTGATTTGTCATAATTAATAACTAATGAATTGTCATGACAAAAGGTCACAAAAGCTTGGAGCTTCTGGGTAAGTCCTACTCGTGTCTGGGAGAGCAAGGCGATGTCATCCGCATAACATAAACAGCCAATAGATCGCCCGGCAAACTTTGGGAGGGAAAAGCGGGACTTGGCCATAGCGGGTATAACCTCATTAATAAAGTAATTAAAGAGGGCCGGAGCCAAAACACATCCCTGCCTAACCCCAAATGAGGTAGATGCTGGGGGGGGGAGGGGGTAAGGTGTCCTTGCTGATCGACTTTGACCACCAGGGAGGAATGCACATGGAGCGACTGGATTAAAGCCAGGACACACCTATCTATAGATGCGGCCTGCAGTTTACCACACAGGGCGGCTCGGTTCACTGACTCAAAGGCCGCCCTGAGGTCCAAAAAAGCAACATACAGAGCTCCATTGCATGTCCTATACTTAGATGCCAGATAATAAAGGACATAGCATTGCTCGATCGTAGAGCGGCCTCGCTGAAACCCTGCCTGCTCAGGTGAAAGCGCCTCAGTCTGGGTCAGGTGAAAGCGCCTCAGTCTGGGTCATGCAGTCAGTCAATTTCCCCTAATAGAAACTTAGCATAGACAAGAGACCACAGACAACAGGCTAATGGGCCTATAATTCCCTGGATCTGATTTGATGCCCTTTTTGTATACAGGAATAATAACAGCCATGTCCCAGTTCCCAGGCACTACCCTGCTATTATTAATGGCAGTGAATAGAGTTGCTAGAATGGGCAGCCACCAGGCCTTGTGTGTCTTGAGGAACTCCACTCGTATGAGATCTACACCTGGAGCACGGTTATTACAAAATGAGTCTATTACCACCTCAATCTCCTCCTCCTGGACTGGGGGCCACGAGGGGATATCCTCCAAGTTATAAATTGGAGGAGCCTGAGGGTGGACTCCTTCCCTCCCAGCATTGTACAATTTCTCATAATGGGCAGTCCACACTGATGGTGCTACTACTGGTGAGGGCCTGGATTTCCGGGACCCCCCAATAGATCCATTAAGCACCTGCCAGAATTTCCTGGCATCCCGCGCTTCAGCTGCATGAAGAAGAGTCTTCCACAAAGTATCCCCCAAACCCCTCTTTCTACTGTTAATTAGGTTCCTATACTTTGTCCTATAGGCAACGTATTCAGGGGGCAGAGTAACTGCACCACTTCTCCTGTAGGAATGGTACAGCTCCTTCAGCGTACAACGAGTCTCCCGGCATTCTTTATCAAACCATGGCTGGTGAAACCGGACACTCGTTGGAGGCGAGCCCCGCCCCAAGCCCTGGATGTGAGGGGAGAGTCCAGTAATTAACTGAGTGTAATAGTCCATGATATTTGGGTCGCTAGCTGAAAAGAGCAACTTCTCATGAAGGTAAACAACCTGGGGCTGAGCCATATAGCCTTCCAGGGACATAGATACACCCTCATCCCAATGGGGGGCCTGAAGGACCTCCAAATGGTCTAAGACTGAGGCCGGGTTATCCTCTTGGCTATACATGGGATCCGTTGACATGTGTACCAAAAGGGTAAGGACCAAAGGAAGATGATCTCCTACCAAGGAAGGGCCTACAGACAAATTTATAATAAAGGGGAGCACCCTGGCTGAGACCAGGGTAAAATCGACCACACTGGGGCCTCGTGTGCCAATAAAGGTATACTCTCCTTCCTGGTCATTAAATCCCGAGCCATTTAAGGCATAAAGCTCCTGAGAAATAAGTAGCTTGGCTAGCCTAATACCAGAGGAATTAATATAGTTGTCTTTAGATTTCCTCTGGGCTAGCCATTCTGATGGTATAAACAATCGCCCATCAGAATAAGGAGCCATGGTCTGATCATCTGAGCCCATTCGGGCATTAAAATCGCCTGCTAGGATAATTAAGCCCTCCGGGTATTTGGAGGATACTCCCTCCAATAGCTGCTCAAGCCTGTCCCACATGGACACCTGAAAGGACCCAGCATTGCAAGGGGATATATATACTGTTAAGATTATTAAATTTACCAGCTGCCTAAGATCAAATGGAGAGATAATGTTTCCAGTATCTTAAAGGGAATATTATGGGCCACAAAACAACCCAATCCCCCACATGGGCGCCCCCTTGGTTTCCAGTGTATGGCTGGGAGAAAGTAAGAGGTATAACCCTCCAATACAATGGGGTATTTAGACCAAGTTTTCTGAATAAGAATCACTGAGAACCTACTAAGATATGTCAAAAAGTCAGGGTCATGGCAGTGTCTATCCCACCCCGCTACGTTCCATGAGCATAAAGTGAGCTCACTACCAGATGGTGTGTCAGAGAGTCATGAGGGGGATACCAACACAGGGTCCTGTCACCATGGCTCAAAGGTCCCCTTGGTATATCCCCCGACAAGAAGCATTGGTGAGCAACCTATTATCCGGCATGGAATCAGAAGTTACGCAGGTTCTACCTACAGTAAGGCTCTCCTTTTCCTTGGGGAATACCCTCAGTCAAAGTCGGGAATGGCTGGGTCATCTAAGGCCTCAAAGTCAGCTGTGATTCCAGATGCAAGTTACCCGGCTGTAGAGCCAGCCGGTCAGACAAGTGCTCGGTTACTGGGATGAAATTAGGATTGGAGTGGCCTTGTTTCTTAATTAGGATTGGAGAGGCGAAGAGGCTAAAGGCGTCGTCAAATGAGCCTTATCCAGCAAAGGGGAAACTGCAGGCTTTATATAAGCGCTAAAGAAATGAACCCCACAAGCAGCAAGTGGGCCAGAATGTAGGAACAAGTTATCCACTATAGCTGCCAAGTGACAGTGGACCAAGACACGATAAGAGCCTGAGGGTGCTGGCAAAAGCATATGGGAAACTATGGCTCCAGAGTAAACTGAATGGCCCAAAATATGGGAAAGATGTCGCTGAATAGAGGGCTTCAGGGTCCAGTCTGGTAAGTGACCAAAGGGCAAGGAAGTAATGTAAAAAAACAACCCATTAATATCTAATTGCAGCGAGGCCTGCTTATTGTTGCATGCAGGCCTAGTGTCTATACTCCCTGGAAGAGAGGGCTGGGATAGGGGACCATCCTCCGAGACTTGAGTCCCAACTGATACCACCATCCGATCTTTGTCCCCGACACCCTTGACTAGATTGGCCCGATATAATTTAATTGTATCGGCAATAATCCCTAATTGTGTCCTATGCAGGTCTAGCTACATATTGATGCTCTCCAATTGGGCGTAGAACTTAGATATTAAGGTCCCCACAGCAAAACATTGGTTACCCACCGACTCCACAAAGGGGGCATCTATATAGTTTGAAGAATCTAATGGTGAGCCCATATTTACAGGCAGGGATACTGACAAGGAGCGGGTGGAGGAGGGTTCAGAGGAACTGGCTTTGGATCTTTACAGTATCCGGGCAAAACATTCTGAATGGCTTCCAAAGAGGGAGCTAAAATATTCCCAGGTCTAAGCGAAGGAACATCATGTGAGGTAACAATTCCCCCCACAGTCCCCAAGTCCTCCACCTGTGTCACAGGGATATCTGTAGAAAGCTGAGGGCTAGTTGGTGGCAGGACATAGTCTACCATGGGGGTCGGCAAGTCCTCCAGAGTGGATTGTCAGCCTCGAGTCTGGGAACGAGTTTCCACTCCCTCCCTCTTACGCCTCTTCACCATATCTATCAGGCCAACAAAGTCAAATAGAATACAGAGGAGGGAAAGAAAGGAGAATTGGT
>QEPC01002020.1:2724137-2745612 GCA_003113815.1 Sphenodon punctatus
CTTAGGGGATCGGAACAAGGGGTCCTTTCTCCTGGAGAAGGAGTATAGGGTGTCCTGAGCCCTAATACAGTTCAGGCTCACCCTGCCAAACCCTGTATATAAACAAACCCTTACTGTCATGGCCCAGCCTTGAACCCATGGCCCTTGGGGTGCAGGAGAGCCTGTCCAGCACCTTGCGCCACCTGGTGGGCTTTGTTCAATTTGAAGCTCCTGTCTGTCTGCTTCCACTCTCGCAGAACAAGCTTCTCAAATGCTTTGTCTAAGGGGAGGGCCTGATCTCCGCCGTGAACTGATGGGGTGTACTGGCGGGTGTCCTCCTACTATGCCTTTTTCTTTTTCTGTTTTGGTTGGATAGCTTTCCAAGGGGAGCCAGGATCTCTGCCATAGACTTTTCTATGGAGGCTAGGGGTACCTGTGTGTCCTGTTCTTGCGGGGGGGTTGACGCTGCTGAGGGGCTGACCCCTGAGGGAGGCTGTTCCATACTCATGGCTTGCCTATTGCAAGAACAAGTAAGAGGAAGTATAAGGAGTGGGAGAGGCTCTAGTTACTGAAGCCTCTTGAGCCAGGTACTTAGGGGTTAATTTCCTCAGGGACAGAGCTCAGCCAAGCTGTCTCCGCCCTGTAATAGGCTGGTTACATGTGGAGGCTGTTGCTAGGGAGAAGAGAGCAGCAGCGCTGCCTCCGCCCCCGCCCTGTAGGATTCCCTTGCACGTGGAGAACAACGGCTGAGGGAAACTCTGAGGCCCAGCCGCGCTGTCCCCGAGTTCCCTGCCTTGGGCTTTTTTCTTTTTCTTTCTTATTTTAATAGATTTTAATAGCCCACAAGTGCTCTCGGGCGCGGCGGGCCGCCCCGGAGCTACTTCTCTTTCTTATATTGATTAGCCCCCAATTTTTGCTCTCGAGCGTGGTCGCACCGCCCCGGGGCTTTCTGGGTGTGAGGGGAGGGGGAGGGGCCGCCCAGAGCCCCGCGGCAAAGTGCCGGTTGTTTGTTTGTGGTTTTTTGTTTTGTTTTTTTCAGGCTCGAGCTTTCTCCAAGAATTCCCCTCACCTTGAAAGTAAATTTAACTGTTTATGCTCCCTTAGGATCGCTGATTCTGTCAGACAAGCGGAGCTATTGCGGAGAGCGTCCTACCGGCCGAGGCAGATGAATAAGACTGAGGGACCGGGTAGCTCCTGGCACACATGCGCAGAAAAGAAATGATGTCATCTGCCTCCTATCGGCCATCAGCAGAGCTACCCAGTGGAGGAGGAGAAGGAGGTAAGAGGAGAAGGACTGACGGCCTGGGCCCGGCCTGTGCCTAAGGCCGCGCACAAGGGCGCGCCCTTGTGCGCGACGCTCTTAGGCACGACGCACGCCAGCACGCGCCTACAGTGCCGCCATCGGCTTTGCGCTGCCTTTAAAGGTAGGTTCCGGGAGGAGTCACGCCGGTGTCACAGGTGTCGAGGGAGTCCCGAGCCGCTACCCACTAGTGGAGATGATCAGGCTAAGCAGCACATAATGGGTGTGTGTGTGTGTGTGTGGGGGGGTGTTTGCCAAGCTGTTACCCAGGAAGGCGGCTGGATCCGACTTCACCCCCGCAACCCCGCTCCCTCTTCTGGTCATACCGCCGTCGGTTTTGCGCTGCCTTTAAAGGTAGTTTCCGGGAGGGGTCACTCACGCCGGCGTCACAGGTGTCGAGGGAGTCCCGAGCCATTACCCACTCAGGGCTTCCATGAGTTCCCTTTTCCTGGATGGATTTAAACTTCAGGGCAAGCCCTACCCCACCCTAGTTGGTTTCACAAGCTGCTGAAAGGTAGGCTGGCAGTGACTCCACAAGACTGAGATCAGACAGACAGCCGGGTAGAAAAGGTGATTTGTGGAACTATGAAAAATGTCCAAACCCCCCCAAACAAACTGTTTTCAATAGTTTCCCTGTAATGTGCATAAGGTCCTCAATGATGATCTGTAACCTGGATCCTTTCTGTCCTATTAAATAGCCAGGATGCTTCAGAATTCAATTTTTTGGTATGTTGTGACGCGCTGGCCTGCTCAGAGGCTCATACCCGGGCGCCACCTGGGGAAGAGACGGACTACGAGAGGCCCTTCCCCCACGCGACCACCTACCCACCTGGGGAGAGGAAGCTGGAGGGAGCCATACCCCGGCAGTGGCGCTGATGCCGGCAAGCGGCGGCGGGAAGGAGAAGGGGGTGGGGCATCATCCCGAGGCCCATGTGTCCAAGCCGGGCGCGCATGCAGGGGGCGGGACCGGAAGCCTGCTGAAAAGGCGACAGCAGCAGAGATGGGGAGGAAGGAAGGACTGGAGATGGCGGGCGAGAACCAAGGGAAGTACCCGTGATCTCCTGGTGGGGGGAAGGAAGGGTTGGGTGAAGGGGGATGGAGAATTGTAACGGAGGGAGAACTGGACTGCCCAGGGAACCTGGCCGAAGGGAGCTGGGTGGGGGAGGGTAGGCTAGGCTCAGGCAGACGTCTGCGGAGGCTCTCCCGTCAGGAGGGTCGGGTGAGGTGCCGGCTCCTCTCAGGGATACTCCGAAGAAAAAGGGGATTTCCCCGCCCCAGCGGCTCCGGGTCAGGAAGCCGATGGGACACAAGTTTAGGGGACCGGCCACAACTGGTGCAGTGGCTTGGATTGGGCTAAAAGGAAGGTTGTGGAGGGATTTGGACCCAGGGAGGGCAAGTGAGGGGTCCATGGACGCCGAAGCCCTCATGAAGTGGCTGCTGGACTCCCAGCGGGTCCAAATGGAAACGCAGCAGAATTACTTACAGCAGCTAACAAGCGAGATGGCCAATACACAGCTCCACAACCAAGCCCAACTCACGGAGCAGGTATCAGCCCTAATGGCCCCCGCCATGGCCGCCGTAGCAGCCTCCATACCTGGGGCAGGGGAAGGGAGGGGGCCGCAGGTCAGGCTCACCAAGATGGCTCCGGCGGACGACCCGGAAGCTTTTTAAAATACCTTTGAATGCGTAGCCACGGCCGCCAAATGGCCCGAGGCCCAATGGGCCATGCTGTGGGCCCCCTGCCTCACGGGGCTGGCCCAGACGATTTATGACCGCCTCGAGGCCACAGAAGCGGCAGACTTTAAAAAGGTCAAGGAGGCGATCCTCCGGGGCCTTGATATTATGGAGAAGACCTATAGGCGACGGTTCCGGGGGGAGAAATACCCCACGGGGGCATCTCCCCAGGCAGTAGCCCAGTTATTAAGAACGCACTGCATAAGGTGGCTAAAGCCTCAGCAGCGAACTGTTCCTGAAATAGTGGCGCTCCTCCTGATGGAGCAGTTCATGCAAATTCTACCCCCCGGGGGTCACGCCTGGGTAGCCCAACACCGGCCCACCTCCTTGGACGAGGCCGTGCAATTAATGGAGGGCTATGAAGCTTTCGAGATTCCCGGGATGTACGGAGACCGAGAAGTGCCTAAGGTGCCGCCCCGGGACGATCGGGCCATCTGGCCCAAAGGGTCCCCCCGGTACGGACCACTTGGAGAAAGGGGGCACCTAGGGCCACGGGAGGAGAGTCCCCAGGGTGGGTCCTGGGTCCTAAATGAGATGGGGGGGTCTCGTCCGGGGTGGACGGGTTCGAGGGGCTCAGAACCAGCAACTAAGACAGTCCCAGGCCCTGCCTTATCTAGAGAAGGGGGTCCTAGCTCAGGGGGCCGCGTATGTTTCCAGTGCGGGAAACCGGGGCACTTAAAAAGGGATTGCCCACTCATGGACTGCACTTACGCGGAGGGATGGTTTGGAGAGGAGTGGAGCCAGGATGGTGGGACGGGCAAACCACTGGTGACGGTGTGGATAGGGGGGCAGGAGTATCAGGCCCTCATGGACACAGGGTGCGGGAGGACCCTAGTGCGAGTGGGGTTACAGGGCCTACCCCGGGCNCAGGCCCTCATGGACACAGGGTGCGGGAGGACCCTAGTGCGAGTGGGGTTACAGGGCCTACCCCGGGCTGGGGCCCCCCATTTAGGGATCCGCTATGTGCATGGGGAGGTAAGATTATACCCCACCTGTGCCACCACTTTGTCGGTGCAGGGCCAATCCATGAGGCACCAGGTCAGGGTGGTCCCCGGGTTACCCCACTCGGTTATCTTGGGTAGGGACTGGGGACTGCAGAGATTACTACAGGTCAGGGCGGAGGCCTACCTAGGGGAGGAAAGGCCACAGGGAGACCCACCGCCGGACCTAGGCCGGGAGCTGGCAGTACCCGTACCAGCTCTAGAGGCCCCCTGGATGGTAAGCTCCTTTGATTTTGTTCAGGCACAGAGGGGAGACCCTCTCTTCCAGAGGGTCTATGAGCAAGTCTCGATGATAGACGGGCAACCCCGGGAGACCAGTAACCTATCCCCATTTTGAGCTCATGAAGGACAGGCTGTATCGGGTGGAGAGGGACCCGACCCGAGGGAAGAAACTGCACCAATTGGTCGCTCCCGCCGGGGTGCAGAGGGACTTGTTACGATTGGCCCACGAGGTACCCTGTGCTGGCCACCTGGGGGCCGAGAAAACGCCAGAAAGATTAACGGCCCGATTCTATTGGCCTGGCATCCGGGCCATGGTCAGGAGGCATTGTGCCTCCTGCCCGGATTGCCAGTTAACAATTAAACGAAAGGTGGCCCCAGCTCCGTTAGTCTCTCTTCCGTTGGTAGGGGTACCCTTTGAAAGGGTAGGATTAGATATCGTGGGTCCCTTAGAGAAGTCATCCGAGGGCCATAGGTACATCTTAGTGTTAGTGGATTATGCTACCTGATACCCGGAGGCAGTAGCTCTCAGGTCCATTAAGGCCCCCTCCGTGGCCCGGGAGCTCATGAAAATATTCACCCGCACCGGGTTCCCTTGGGCCCTCCTGACGGACCAGGGCACGAACTTCATGGGATGGCTAATGCGTCAGCTGTGCCGCCTCCTGAAGGGGAGGCAGCTCCGAACCTCCATCTACCACCCCCAGACAGATGGGCTGGTAGAACGGTTCAATCAGACATTGAAGGCGATGCTACGCAAGTTCATACGGGACGAACCCAGGGCCTGGCCCTCCTTACTCCCGGCACTATTATTTGCCTATCGGGAAGTACCCCAGGCCTCATTGGGGTTCTCTCCCTTTGAACTGCTCTATGGCCGGAAACCTAGGGGCCTGCTCGATCTAGTAAAAGAGGGCTGGGAGGAGGCCTCCAATCCTTCTACGAATGTAGTCCTTTATGTCACCTGGCTGAGAGACCAGTTAAGGAGGGTAGGGAAGTGGGCTGCTAAGAATGGGCTGGAAGCCCAACAGCGGCAAAAGGCCTGGTTCGACCGAAAGGCCCGGCCGTGCCAGTTAACTCCCGGCCAGAGGGTACTGGTCCTGCTGCCCACAACCGAGTCCAAGCTTTTTGCCACTTAGCAAGGTCCTTATGAGGTGACTAGACAGGTGGGAGACGTAGATTACGAGGTACGGCAGCCAGGCAAATGACCAGAGCTGCAAACGTACCACATCAACCTCCTTAAAGAGTGGATGGAGCGGGGCTCTGGATTAGCCGAAGTCCTCCTCATAGAAGGGGAGACGGAAGGAAAAATGGAAGAGGCCGGGGTGCAGGTGGGGGAGGAGTTGGCGCCCGGTCAAAGGAGACACCTCCGGGACCTGGTGGCACACTTTAGGACAGTGTTCACCGCCACCCCGGGAAACACGACCCTAATTCAACACAAGATTGTGACCGAGCCTAGCAAGGTGGTGCGAGAGGTGCCTCGACGGAATCCCCGGCACCTCTGGGGTGTGATGGAGCAGGAAGTCAGGAGTATGGTGTCGCTAGGGGTAATCATCGAATCGACGAGTCCGTGGCGGAGTCAACCAGTGTTAGTTAACAAGCCGGATGGATCCACCCGATTTTGTATCGACTTCCGGAAGGTTAACGCCATCTCGCGCTTCGATGCTTACCCCATGCCCCGCATTGACACCCTGCTAGCGCGGCTGGGGGAGGCGCAGTACCTGTCAACCCTGGATCTTACTAAGGGATATTAGCAAATCCCGCTAGCCCCAGAAGCACGAGAGAAGACAGCGTTCTCTACACCCTTGGGTTTGTTCCAGTTCGTGCACATGCCCTTCGGCCTACAAGGAGCCGCCGCCACGTTCCAATGATTGATGGACAAAATCCTTGTCGGGCACGAAGCAAATGCCGCAGCCTATATCGATGACATTATTGTCTTCAGTCTGTCATCGGAGGATCATGTCAAACATCTTCAACAGGTTGCCGCTGTCTTGGCCGAGTCCGGCCTACCGCTAATCCGAAGAAATGTCACCTGGGGCTATGGGAGGTGACCTATCTGGGGTATCAGGTGGGACGGGGGCAGATACGCCCTTTATGGGACAAGATACAGGCCATAAAAGACTGGTCCCCACCCCAGACCAAGCGGCAGGTCTTGCAATTCCTTGGCCTGGTGGGCTACTATCGGCAACATGTCCCCCACTTCGTTACGATAGCTGCCCCTTTGACGGACTTGACAGCTAAGGAACGACCGATCCTCATTCAGTGGACGGCAGAGGAAGCCTGGGCATTTGAGGCTCTTAAAAACAGCCTCTGCCACGCCCCCGTACTCTATGCCCCTGACTTTAACTGCCCCTTTTTGTTGCAAACAGATACCTCCGAGGTGGGGGTAAGGGCAGTATTATCCCAGGTCATAGACGGAGCGGAACATCCAATAGTCTACCTTAGCCATAAGCTGGACCCCAGGGAGCGCACCTACGCTACTATAGAAAAAGAGGCCTTGGCGGTACGGTGGGCTATCCTCTCGCTCTGGTACTATCTGGCAGGCACCTTCTTTACCTTAGTGACTGATCATGCGCCCCTTCAATGGTTGGCCTCCATGAAGGACTCGAACCCCCGCCTACTTCGGTGGTACTTAGCCCTTCAACCCTACAAGTTCGAAATTTGTCACAAAGCCGGTTGCCTCCACCGTAATGCTGACTTCTTATCTCGACAGGGTGAGACAGCCCCCGTTCCCGACACCCCCCCGGAAGGCCTCTTGAAAGAGGGTGTGTGTGACGCGCCAGCCTGGTCAGAGCTCGGAGGCTCATACCTGGGCGCCACCTGGGGAAGAGACGGACCACGAGAGGCCCTCCCCCTCCCACCGACCTACCCACCTGGGGAGAGGAAGCTGGAGGGAGCCATACCCCGGCAGTGGCACTGATGCCGGCAAGTGGCGGCGGGATGCAGGAAGGAGAAGGGGGCGGGGCATCATTTCGAGGCCCGCGTGTCCAAGCCGGGCGTGCACGCAGGGGGCGGGGCCGGAAGCCTGCTGAAAAGGTGACAGCAGCAGAGATGGGGAGGAAGGAAGGACTGGAGATGGTGGGTGAGAACTTGTGATCTCCTGGTGGGGGGAAGGAAGGGTTGAGTGAAGGGGGACGAAGAATTGTAACGGAGGGAGAACTGGACTGCCCAGGGAACCTGGCCGAAGGGAGCTGGGTGGGGGAGGGTAGGCTCAGGCAGATGCCTGCGGTGGCTCTCCCGTCAGGAGGGTCGGGTGAGGTGCCGGCTCCTCTCAGGGATACTCCGAAGAAAAAGGGGGTTTCCCCGCCCCAGCGGCTCCGGGTCAGGAAGCCGGTGGGGCACAAGTTTAGGGGACCGGCCACATATGTACTCAATGTGGAGGGATGCAATTTTTAATTAGGTGTTGAAATTTCACAAGAGGGAGGTGAATAATTATTGTTAAGACTCTATGAGGATCCATGCTTTCAGTCCTTTTTTTTTGCCATTGTGGTTGTTGAATAAAATGTATTCCCTCTTTTTATTTGGTTGGGATCTGTGGTTTGACAGTGTAATTTAGGGGGAAAGGTGAGAAAAATCTCTATGATCCAGTCCACTGATCTGTGTTTTTTTCTGCATCCTCATTGATCTATGGCAGACATGGCCAAACCATGGCTCTAGGGTCCCATGCGGCTCTTTGGCCCTATTGTGGTAAATAGATGCAGCTCTCAGATTTAGGAAATTTTGCCCACCCCCGGTCTAGGGCGTCATCAGACTCTGGAATTTTGGGATGTACTCAGTGCCAGGGAAGTGAGTGATATTTGGTTAGAAATGGAACGTAGGTGGATCTGGTGGGGAAAATAAAAATCAAATGTTTGATCAATAAAGGTGCCATTCGGGGTAGATTCTAGGTAGGGTGTCTTTCTCCCATTCCAGAAATACGTATGGTGATCTCAAGATACAAAGTTTTAATTCTTTACTGAAAGGTGAAACTGAGCCACTATAATTGAGTAAATGAATACAATGATCAAAATATGAAATATTTTATTAACAGGAATATTAATTAAAAATATATGAACAAGCCGTAGGCAGGGACCCCGTCTATCTCACTGTTCTGTAAAGTGCCAGGTAGTACGGTATGCAGCTGGCACTATACAAATGCTAATAATAATAATAAATATGTAAAGTATTGAAAGTAAAACAAATAACTGAAACACAGAAAAAAACGTAAGATCTTCGCAGAATCATACAGTTAGAAGTGAGCTCAGAGCTCATCTAGTCCAACCCCCTGCTCAATGCAGGAAATCAGATTGTCACTTTGCGTGATGTGTTGTGTAGTGGGAAGGTGAAATGTTGGGGATCAGGTGAAAAAATCAGTTGGATCCATGAGGATCCATGCCTTGGAAATCGTTTTTTTCACCCCTGTGGTGTAAAGATGTTTTGGACTCTGGGACTTTGGGGGTCATTTGCGGGATGATGTTGGTGGTAGATGATGAGTGGAGTGGCTGGACGGGGTGATGGATCTTGTAGTGGGAAGCTGAAATTTTGGGGATCAGGTGAAGAAATGTGTTTGATCCATGTATGGGTTTTTTCAGCCCAGAGACACCAAGGTGCACTGGATTCTGGAATGTTGGGGTTCCTTTGATGCAGGATGATGTGTTGTGTAGTGGGAAGGTGAAATATTTGGGATTGCATGAAGAAATCTGATGGATCCATGAGGATCCTGGGATTCCAGAATTTTGGGGTTCACTTGATGTGGGGTGATGTGTTGCGTAGTGGGAATATGAAATATGGTGTAGAAATTTGTTGGATCCATGAAGATCCATGCCTCCAGTATGGGCTGATGTGTTGTGTACTGGAAAGGTGAAATTTTGGGGATTGGGTGAAGAAATCTGTTTGATACATGCCTCGGATATGGGTTTTTTTTGTCCCTGCGGCACCAAAGGGCACTGGATTTCAGAATTTTGGGATTCATTTGATGTGGGGTGATGTGTTTATAGTGGGAAGGTGAAATGTTTGGAAATGGGAAAAGAAATCACTTGGCTCCATGAGGATCCATGCCTCAGTTATGGGTTTTTTCACCCCTGCGGCGGGAAGACGTGCCAGATTCTTGAATTTGGTGGTTGGTTAGATGCAGGGTGATGTGTTGCGTAGTGGGATTGTGAAATATTTGGGATTGGGTGAAGGAATCTGTTGGATCCATGAGGATCCATGCTTCGGATATGGGTTTTTTCACCCCTGCGGCGGAAAGGTTCTTGAATTTTGTGGTTAGTCAGATGCAGGGTGATGTGTTGTGCAGTAGGATGGTAAAATATTTGGGCTCAGGTGAAGGAATCTGTTGGCCTCGGATATGGGATTTTCATCCCTGCAGCGGAAAGGCGTGTCATTCTTGAATTCTGGGCTTAGTTAGATGCGGGGTGATGTGTTTTGTAGCTGAATGATGAAATTATTGGGAGCGGGTGAAGAAATCACTTAGATCCATGAGGATCCACGCCTCGGATACATTTTTTTTTTGCACCTGCGGGGCCAAGGTGTACTGGATTCTGAAATTTTGGGATTCATTTGATGCAGGATGATGTGTTGTGGGACTATGAAATATTTGGAATCGGGTTAAGAAATATGTTGGATCCATGAGGATCCATGCCTCGGATATGGGTTTTTTCACCCGAGCGGCAGAAAGACGTGTGAGATTCTTGAATTTTGGGGTTACTTAGATGCAGGGTGATGTGTTATGTAGTAGGACGGTGACATTTGTGGGATCGGGTGAAGGAATCTGTTGGATCCATGAGGATCCATGCCTCGGATATGGGTTTTTTTCACCCCTGCGGCAGAAACACGTGTCAGATTCTTAAATTTTGGGGTTAGTTAGATGCAGGGTGATGTGTTGTGTAGTGGGATGGTGAAATATTTGGGGTCAGGTGAAGAAATCTGTTGGATCCATGAGGATCCATGCCTCGGATATGGTTTTTTTCACCACTGCAGCGGAAAGATGTCAGATTCTTGAATTTTGGGGATAGTTATTATTATTATAAACATTTATATAGTGCCAGTAGTGTGACCTGGTGCTGTACAGAACATAGAAATAGACACGGTCCCTGCCCGTGGCTTACAATCTAAAAGACAAGGAGGGGGAGACAGGGAGAGAGGACAGTGGGAGAGACAGGGGAGAAGACCAACAAACATTCAAGCGGATGCGAAGTCTCAGGTGCGTGTGCTTGG
The DNA here is from genome assembly GCA_003113815.1 of Sphenodon punctatus. Classification (NCBI taxonomy): domain Eukaryota; kingdom Metazoa; phylum Chordata; class Lepidosauria; order Sphenodontia; family Sphenodontidae; genus Sphenodon; species Sphenodon punctatus. The sequence goes on from QEPC01002020.1 coordinate 2,734,560, forward strand.
CTTGGTTACAATTAGGTTGGTTAGAGCAGTCTGCAGAGGAGGGCAGACAGTAGGTATATGGGAATGACTAGCAGGCATTGGGAAAGGTGGCGAGGGAAAAGTGGGTCTTGAGGAGGGATTTGAAGGAGCGGAGGGAGGGGGCAAGGTGGATGTGGGTAGGGAGGGAGTTCCAGGCATGGGGGGCAGCGAGGGAGAAGGGTTGAAGGCGATTAGGTGAGCAGGAGAAATGAGGGAGAGTGAGGGAGGGGACAGAGGAAGAGCGCGTGCAGGAGTGTGTAGGGAGATTAGGTCCGAGAGGTAAGGGGGAGCTTGGTCGTGGAGTGATGTGTTGCGTAGTGGGACGGTGAATATTTGGGATTGGGTGAAGGAATCTGTTGGATCCATGAGGGTCCATGCCTCGGATACGGGTTTTTTCACCCCTGCGGTGGAAAGGCGTGCCAGATTCTTGAATTTTGGAGTTAGTTAGATGCGGGGTGACGTGTTGTGGAGTAGGACGGTGAAAGTTGTGGGAGTGGGTGAAGAAATCACTTGGATCCATGAGGATCCACGCCTCGGTACGGGGTTTTCCGCACCTGCGGGGCCAAGGTGTACTGGATACTGGAATTTTGGGATTCATTTGATGCGGGGTGATGTGTTGTGGGACTATGAAATATTTGGGATCAGGTAAAGAAATCTGTTGGATCCATGAGGATCCATGCCTTGGATATGGGTTTTTTCACCTGTGCGGCAGAAAGATGTCAGATTCTTGAATTTTGGGGTTAGTTAGATGCAGGGCGATGTGTTATGTAGTAGGACGGTGAAATTTGTGGGATCGGGTGAAGGAATCTGTTGGATCCATGCCTCGGATATGGGTTTTTTCACCCCTGCGGCGGGAAGACGTGCCAGATTCTGGAATTTTGGGGTTAGTTAGATGCGGGGTGATATGTTGTGGAGTAGGACGGTGAAAGTTGTGGGATTGGGTGAAGAAATCACTTGGATCCATGAGGATCCACGCCTCGGATACGGGGTTTTTCGCACCTGTGGGGCCAAGGTGTACTGGATTCTTGAATTTTGGGATTCATTTGATGCGGGATGATGTGTTGTGTTGTGGGACTATGAAATATTTGGGATCGGGTGAAGAAATCTGTTGGATCCATGAGGATCCATGCCTTGGATATGGGTTCATTCACCTATGCGGCAGAAAGGCGTGTCAGATTCTTGACTTTTGGGGTTACTTAGATGCAGGGTGATGTGTTATGTAGTAGGACGGTGACATTTGTGGGATCGGGTGAAGGAATCTGTTGGATCCATGAGGATCCATGCTTCAGATATAGTTTTTTTCACCCCTGCAGCGGAAAGATGTCAGATTCTTGAATTTTGGGGATAGTTATTATTAATATAAACATTTATATAGCGCCAGTAGTGTGACCTGGTGCTGTACAGAACATAGAAATAGACACGGTCCGTGCCTGTGGCTTACAATCTAAAAGACAAGGAGGGGGAGACAGGGAGAGGGGACAGTGGGAGAGACAGGGGAGACAACCAACAAACATTCAAGCGGATGCGAAGTCTCAGGTGCTTGTGGTTGGCTTGGTTACAATTAGGTTGGTTGCAGCAGTCTGCAGAGGAGGGCAGACAGTAGGTATATGGGAACGACTAGCAGGCATTGGGAAAGGCGGCGAGGAAAAATTGGGTCTTGAGGAGGGATTTGAAGGAGCGGAGGGAGGAGGCAAGGTGGATGTGGGTAGGGAGGGAGTTCCAGGCATGGGGGGCAGCGAGGGAGAAGGGTCGAAGGCGGTTAAGTGAGCAGGAGAAACTAGGGAGAGTGAGGGAGAGGACAGAGGAAGAGCGCGTGCAGGAGTGCGTAGGGAGATTAGGTCCGAGAGGTAATGGGGAGCTTGGTCGTGGAGTGATGTGTTGCGTAGTGGGACGGTGAATAATTGGGATCGGGTGAAGGAATCTGTTGGATCCATGCCTCGGATACAGGTTTTTTTACCCCTGCGGTGGAAAGGCGTGTCAGATTCTTGAATTTTGGAGTTAGTTAGATGCGGGGTGACGTGTTGTGGAGTAGAACGGTGAAATATTTGGGATCGGGTGAAGGAATATGTTAGATCCATGCCTCGGATATAGGTTTTTTAACCCTTGCGGTTTAAATTTAAAAATTAACCCCTGCGGGGTCAAGGTGTACTGGATTCCAGAATTTTGGGATTCATTTGATGTGGGGTGATGTGTTGTGGGGAAGTGAATTTTTTAGGAACGGGTGAAGAAATCACTTGGATCCATGAGGATCCTTATCTCAGATATGTGTTTTTTCACTCCTGCGGCGGGAAGACGTGTCAGATTCTTGAATTTTGGGGTTAGTTAGATGTGGGGTGATGTGTTATGTAGTAGGATGGTGAAATTTGTGGGATCGGGTGAAGGAATCTGTTGGATCCATGAGGATCCATACCTAGGATATGGGTTTTTTCACCCCTGCGGCAGAAAGACATGTCAGATTCTGGAATTTTGGAGTTAGTTAGATGCGGGATGATATGTTGTGTAGTAGGACGGTGAAATATTTGGGATCAGGTGAAGAAATCTGTTGGATCCATGATGATCCATGCCTCGGATATGGGTTTTTTAACCCCTGCGGGGTCAAGGTGTACTGGATTCCAGAATTTTGGGATTCATTTGATGTGGGGTGATGTGTAGTAGGATGGTGACATTTTTGGGATCGGGTGAAGGAATCTGTTGGATTGATGAGGATCCATGCCTCGGATACGGGTTTTACACCCCTGCGGCGGGAAGACGAGCGAGATTCTTGAATTTTGGGGTTAGTTAGATGTGGGGTGATGTGTTGTAGGATGGTGAAATATTTGGGATCGGGTGAAAAAATCATGTGGATCCATGAAGGTCCAGGTTTTACCTTCTTCCCCTTCTTATGCGTGTTGCAGGACTGCATAGGGCACAAATACGGCCTGCAACATGCATAAGAAATGTTAACACCTGTTAAAGCGGATTTACCTGAATGTCTGTTTTCACACCGGGCTCCCACAGCTGTCTGGGGCCCCAGGGAGGGTGTGTATGTGTTTTTACACATATGGGTGTTTTTACACACACATTTCTTCTGGATGTTTGCGGTTACATCCTTAACTTTGTGTGTCTAAATCACTCACCCAGATCTTAAACATCCAGATCTTTGAACTGCTGCTTAGAACTTCTCCCAGAACTTTTGGGTGTAAGACNGTTAGTTAGATGCAGGGTGATGTGTTGTGTAGTAGGACAGTGAAATATTTGGGATCGGGTGAAGGAATCTGTTGGATCCATGCCTCGGATATGGGTTTTTTCACCCCTGCGGCGGGAAGACGTGCCAGATTCTGGAATTTTGGGGTTAGTTAGATGCGGGGTGATATGTTGTGGAGTAGGACGGTGAAAGTTGTGGGATTGGGTGAAGAAATCACTTGGATCCATGAGGATCCACGCCTCGGATACGGGGTTTTTCGCACCTGTGGGGCCAAGGTGTACTGGATTCTTGAATTTTGGGATTCATTTGATGCGGGATGATGTGTTGTGTTGTGGGACTATGAAATATTTGGGATCGGGTGAAGAAATCTGTTGGATCCATGAGGATCCATGCCTTGGATATGGGTTCATTCACCTATGCGGCAGAAAGGCGTGTCAGATTCTTGACTTTTGGGGTTACTTAGATGCAGGGTGATGTGTTATGTAGTAGGACGGTGACATTTGTGGGATCGGGTGAAGGAATCTGTTGGATCCATGAGGATCCATGCTTCAGATATAGTTTTTTTCACCCCTGCAGCGGAAAGATGTCAGATTCTTGAATTTTGGGGATAGTTATTATTAATATAAACATTTATATAGCGCCAGTAGTGTGACCTGGTGCTGTACAGAACATAGAAATAGACACGGTCCGTGCCTGTGGCTTACAATCTAAAAGACAAGGAGGGGGAGACAGGGAGAGGGGACAGTGGGAGAGACAGGGGAGACAACCAACAAACATTCAAGCGGATGCGAAGTCTCAGGTGCTTGTGGTTGGCTTGGTTACAATTAGGTTGGTTGCAGCAGTCTGCAGAGGAGGGCAGACAGTAGGTATATGGGAACGACTAGCAGGCATTGGGAAAGGCGGCGAGGAAAAATTGGGTCTTGAGGAGGGATTTGAAGGAGCGGAGGGAGGAGGCAAGGTGGATGTGGGTAGGGAGGGAGTTCCAGGCATGGGGGGCAGCGAGGGAGAAGGGTCGAAGGCGGTTAAGTGAGCAGGAGAAACTAGGGAGAGTGAGGGAGAGGACAGAGGAAGAGCGCGTGCAGGAGTGCGTAGGGAGATTAGGTCCGAGAGGTAATGGGGAGCTTGGTCGTGGAGTGATGTGTTGCGTAGTGGGACGGTGAATAATTGGGATCGGGTGAAGGAATCTGTTGGATCCATGCCTCGGATACAGGTTTTTTTACCCCTGCGGTGGAAAGGCGTGTCAGATTCTTGAATTTTGGAGTTAGTTAGATGCGGGGTGACGTGTTGTGGAGTAGAACGGTGAAATATTTGGGATCGGGTGAAGGAATATGTTAGATCCATGCCTCGGATATAGGTTTTTTAACCCTTGCGGTTTAAATTTAAAAATTAACCCCTGCGGGGTCAAGGTGTACTGGATTCCAGAATTTTGGGATTCATTTGATGTGGGGTGATGTGTTGTGGGGAAGTGAATTTTTTAGGAACGGGTGAAGAAATCACTTGGATCCATGAGGATCCTTATCTCAGATATGTGTTTTTTCACTCCTGCGGCGGGAAGACGTGTCAGATTCTTGAATTTTGGGGTTAGTTAGATGTGGGGTGATGTGTTATGTAGTAGGATGGTGAAATTTGTGGGATCGGGTGAAGGAATCTGTTGGATCCATGAGGATCCATACCTAGGATATGGGTTTTTTCACCCCTGCGGCAGAAAGACATGTCAGATTCTGGAATTTTGGAGTTAGTTAGATGCGGGATGATATGTTGTGTAGTAGGACGGTGAAATATTTGGGATCAGGTGAAGAAATCTGTTGGATCCATGATGATCCATGCCTCGGATATGGGTTTTTTAACCCCTGCGGGGTCAAGGTGTACTGGATTCCAGAATTTTGGGATTCATTTGATGTGGGGTGATGTGTAGTAGGATGGTGACATTTTTGGGATCGGGTGAAGGAATCTGTTGGATTGATGAGGATCCATGCCTCGGATACGGGTTTTACACCCCTGCGGCGGGAAGACGAGCGAGATTCTTGAATTTTGGGGTTAGTTAGATGTGGGGTGATGTGTTGTAGGATGGTGAAATATTTGGGATCGGGTGAAAAAATCATGTGGATCCATGAAGGTCCAGGTTTTACCTTCTTCCCCTTCTTATGCGTGTTGCAGGACTGCATAGGGCACAAATACGGCCTGCAACATGCATAAGAAATGTTAACACCTGTTAAAGCGGATTTACCTGAATGTCTGTTTTCACACCGGGCTCCCACAGCTGTCTGGGGCCCCAGGGAGGGTGTGTATGTGTTTTTACACATATGGGTGTTTTTACACACACATTTCTTCTGGATGTTTGCGGTTACATCCTTAACTTTGTGTGTCTAAATCACTCACCCAGATCTTAAACATCCAGATCTTTGAACTGCTGCTTAGAACTTCTCCCAGAACTTTTGGGTGTAAGACGTTCTCCTGGTAAACAGCTTTGCTCCAGGCAGCTGTGGTCATTTGGTTTCCATGGCAGCCTGACACATCTACAGCTACGGTTACTTTAGGCTGCCCCTGGCCTCAGAGCAGTGTTTCCATTTTACCATTTCCATTTCTACCCCGCCTCTCTCCCATAGGACTCGAGGTGGCTCACAAAATATACATATGTCCTGGGTTTTCCACACAGGGGCCCAAGGAACAACATCCACAATATCTAACATAATATACAATTTACGCATAATATAACAAAAGCAGCAATACAATACAATTTCCATATAATACAGCTTCCACAACCACATTCCCTTAGACCTCAGCCAATGTCCCACTCTATAACCTCCCCCACGAAAACGGGGTAGGTCCCACCAACAACCAAGTCATCCCCTGTTGCCACCAAGGGAAACCTGACCACCTCCATCCTCCTCTCACCAGGAGGAGGTGGCCCCACCAAACCTACGTCGGCAATCCTAACTCCTCCCCCTCCTCCTATCCTCTTCCCCAAGCCCAACACACAACTCCCCCCCATCCTCTTCCATCAACATCCTACCATCCCTCTCCATAACTCCCCTATTCTCATTCCCACAAAACTCGACTGCCCCCTGCCACTTCTCCCCCACCCATACAGAACCACAAACCCCAATACAATTTCCCTCCCCAACCTCATATCCTAGCCCCCCCCAATCTTTCTCCTGACAAGGGTTCTCCCCCTCCAGCTGAAGGGCCCCAAAGGGCCGCACCCTTTGGCCGTTGCTGCCAGCCTGTTCCTTAAGTGCCCCCTGGCACTTCCGGTGGCCAGCGCGAAGGGGGCGGGGCAGGGGGGGTTAGAAACCAGTCCCGATCCCCCATACCTGCTCCCCTTCTTTCCCTAGGTGACGACATGGTCCCCCCGGCAATGGGAGCAGCGGCAGGAGCGGCTGCAGCGGCAGGGATGCAAGCCCCTGATGGTGAGTCCAGCGCAGCCGCCGGCCTGTTCCTTAAGTGCCCCCTGGCACTTCCAGTGGCCAGCGAGGGTGTTTGTGTGAAGCATGCATCCAGGAACTGCCTCAGGGCAGTGTGAGAAAAATGAATCCTGAACTTACTTGTGGACTTGTAAACCCAGAATATTGAAACATCCGGAACTTGTGTGTCTAAAAATGCCCAGAGAGAGGCTGCAGGAATGCCAGGAGTTAGCTGCGAGACTGGCTTTCAGAAGCAGGTAAGATGGGGGGTGGGGGTGTTGGCCGAGCAGACTCAGTGGAACAAATGTACTTTCCCTATGCAGAGTCTATAAACCTGCTCCTACCGTAAGCCCGTTAGGGCTGCGGGGGAAGCGGGCAAGCCAGCTGGAGCCCTGGAGGTGCTAGGCAACTATGTCTCCGGCAGCAGGAGACCCCACACTGCCCTCCGGTCTGGGATACCCCATGGCACTTGGGTGCAAGGTCAGCGGGGTGCACGTGGCGCGGCGCTGCCCGGCCAGCGAGCGCCCCGCCGCGCTGGAGGGACCGGTCGGACAGGAACCTCGCCGAGTCCCCGCCCCCCGGGGCGGCAGGTATAAGAGTGGCAGCGTCTCGACTCCTCGTGGCCGGCCGGAGTGGAGCGGGATGGGGTCCTGGTGCTCCTGGAGCCTCGCGTCGCCACTGCTGCTCCTTCTCCTCCTCTTCCTCTGTGCGATCGGGGCGCAGCTGCTGTTCCCGTCCCCCGTGGATCCCGAGCGCTGGGGCAGGGCGCTGCTGCCCCCGTTGCTGTTCGTGGCCGCGGGCGCCGCCCTGTTCCGCCTGTGCGCCTGGCCCCTGTAGCTGCGTCGGAGCCCAGAGCAGGTGGGCTACCTCCCGGAGCCGGGCTGGAGCTACCGCCAAACCGCCCGCCGGGTGCGCCGGAGCCGCAGGACTGGGGACCTGCCCCCGCTCTATCCCAACGGCTGGTACCGACTCCTCGACTCGCACCTGCTGCCCTGGGGCGGGGTGCGCAGCCTGGCGGTGCTCGGTGAGTGCTGGGGTGCGGGACAGGCGCTTAGCTAGGGACCCGGCTCGAACAGGTTCCAGCTGACCCTGATCCGCCCAGCCTGTGTGGGGCAGCGAAGGCCACACGTGGCTGAGGGCTAGGCGGTAGCGCCTGCCTCGGGGTGGGGGGTTGCCCCTGGGGATGCAGGGGTGGCAGGGAGATGCATGGTCTTATGCTAAAGCTTTTTATGGGGTTCTCCTCACTTTGCTGGGTACTACACACACGCACAGGATGAAAGAGCCCCCGCCTGAGGAGGTGGCTGCTCCCTGAGGGGAAGGGATATTCTCATTCGCAACTGAAGCTCAGGCTTTCTAAGGTGCCTGGCTTCCCTCGAGGCATCAAAATAAGGGGGCGGTTTCCCAAAGTGTTTGGCACCGGTTAGCTCTGGGTGTGCCACTATTGTGTTTTGTTTTGACTTTTTTAAACTTTTTAAAAAAGTGTTTCGTGAAACCGTGTTTGGGAAGAGCTTGTGCTTGGGAAATGGAACTAGGCTCTAGTCTGTACCCATATGAGATCTCTGGCGAAACATGGCCTTGAATGACTTTGCCTGTGCCCCCCCCCCCCCCCCCCAACCGCTAAAGAGGCAGCGTCCCTGCTTGCTTCTGGGTATGCTGTGGGGCCCAGAGGGCGGTGTAGTCTGATTTCTGTGAATTGTACATCTTTAGAATCCCCTTCCCAGCTGTAGTGGTGCCTTGGAGTAGCCCGTCTATTGATGGACTCTATGGAGTAGTGATCTGACAATGGGAGAATACCATTTCCCCTGTAAATTCCCAGTAGGCATAGGATATGCCAAGGCAGAGCTATCTGTCTTGGAGAGAGTCTGCCACCCAGAGTCCTTGGCTTGATCTATAATGTGCTAAGTCAAACAGTCTTTGTTACTCTACACACAGCTGTGCTGGGGTGGGGTGTACAGCCTGGCGGTGCTCAGTGAGTGCTGGGGGACATCACGTGCAGGGCCAGGGGCAGACACCCCAGGCTTTCCTTAGAGAGGAACCTGGCTTGAACAGGTTCCAGCTGACCCTGATCCGCCCAGCCTATGTGGGGCAGCGAAGGCCACACGGGGCTGGCTGCTAGGCATAGCACCTGCTTCAGGGGTTTTGGGGACTGGGCTTTGGGCACACCAGATTGATGGGGAGAGAAGTCCTTAGTTTGCACTTCTTTGTCTTGTGTTTTGTGGGTGTCTTGGATAGAGTTGCACAGAGACCAGGTTGCAGGTAATCAAGAACCATTGGGCTCATCTTCAGCCAACCAAGAGAAGGATTAGTATGTAGTATTCCCGATTCATCCCCTGCAACTAGCAGGGGACTGAACTCGATGACCCCCATGGTCACTTCCGGCTCTATTTGATCCACTACCTCTTATCTAGAAAAGCTAGAAACTAAACGGTTGGGGCCCATCACACAACAGAAGCCTCCCTTGCAAACTCTTTGCTTGCTCCTTAATTTGTTTGCATTGTCCAGAGCTGCTAGTTCTGCTGCATTTCAATGTCCCACCCCTTGCATCTGGTGGCAGAGAACAGGAATCTTCAAGGAACACAGGGAATAGTTAGGATCTCACACAATGCTTAGCATGTAGGTGGGCAACTACTCACTCTAAAAGTGTTGTGTGAATGAGCCCTAAAATGTCTGCAGTCACTTTCTGGCAGGCAGCTTCCTCCTGTTGGTAAACTTTGAGATGCTCAATGTGACATTCCTAGTGCTTGTTCTGTGTAAGCATTCTTTACACAAGCTACAGCTGCTAAAAACAACTTTTAATGGAAGCAGTTATTAAAACACACACTGCCCTGCAGAGCTGGTAACTTCCACTGCCACAAAGGTTGCAAAGTGGCTAGAGAGCTCTTCCCTTCACTGGGGAATAGGAAGGACTATCTGGCTGCAGCTTTGTTCTGCAGAGCAGCCACAAACTGGCTCCAGTTTCAGTGACTCCATGTAGATGTCAAGGGAAAAGACAAGGGCTTTCCTTCTCACTGTTATCATGAAGGGTGTTAGTATAGTTAGTACAGAGGTGTAGCTAGGGTGGAATGGGCCCCTGGGCGGGCTTGGGGCACTACCCGGCTCGCATGCATGTGAATTAACTTTAAAGGCACCTTTGCCCTTCCTCAAAATGGAGGTTGTCTGTGCTCATGCACCCTCAATGATGGTTTACAACTGGGTGTTTCCCACAGTTCCAACTACAAGCATTCCACATACAGAAAGCAAGTAATAAAGCACGCATGCAGAGGGCTTAATTCCAAAAGGCCAAGCTGCAATCAAACACATGACACCCCAAAATGCAGCCTATTAATCATATTATGCCATGCAAAAAGACATGTATAACCAGTTCATTTGTGCCCCATAATCAATTCACGCTGCCCCCCACCCATAACCAGTTAATTTGTGCCCCCAATAATCAGCTGCCCTCACCATGGCCAATGGCCACCTAGATCAGCTGCTTCTGGCTGGAGCTGGAAGCATTAAGCAGCTGATCTAGGTGGCGAAATTCAAGCCGCAGCGCCAGGGGCGGGGGTGACTGTCACCACCGGACTTCAGCAGTGCAAGGCAAGGCTTCCTAAGGTATCTGCCCGTGGAGAGTAGAGTGTGGTGGGAGTGGGTGGCACGCCAGAAGGAAGGGGAAAAATGGTAACCGGGCTCGGTGGCCCCTGGCACCCCCCTGCATAAAGCCAGGGTTGCTCAATGGGTTAGTAGTTGTATTAGGGGTTAGTAGTTGCCTGGGTTAGTAGTTGTATTAGGGGTGTTAGTAATGAGAGCCAGCGTGGTGGATAAGATGCTAAACCTGGTCCTGGGAAGCTAGGATTTGAATCCTGCCCTAGCCATAAAGTCACTGGGTGGCCTTGGGCAAGTCCCAACCTCTTAGCCTCAGTTCCCCATGGGAATGTGTGTGTGTGTGTTCCTGTGTTCCCCTCACCCTTGTACATCTTAGATTGTAAGCCCAGTGGGCAGGAACTGTCTCCAAAATCTGTGACTGTAAAGTGCTGTGTATGCCTAGCAGCGCTATAGAAATGAGGAGGAGGAGGAGTGGTAGTCATGTTAGCTGGGCTGCTGAGTGCATCCATGTGGATTTGGTAGATGTTGGCAGGTCCCTCAATAGGTGCAAACAGACGGACGACAACTTCTCTGCTCCCTGCACCAGGCTGCTTCACCCCAGGGTTGGCCTGTCTGTATAAAGCCACCGGCCAGATGTTCAAAGCAGAGCAGGCTCTGGCTGTTCCAGGACAACCCCACTGGTAGCGCTTCAGAACATCCTGGAGTAGACCAGGTGGCTGAACATGGAGCTTCTGTCTGTCTGGGTGGACTCATGGTGCAGCTCTGTGCCCGGCTGTCCCATGCCCCATTCAGCACCATGGAGTTGAAGGTGCCCGCCTAGAGTGTCGGGTGAGCTCCTGCAACTCGGGGGGGGGGGGGGGGG
>QEPC01002020.1:2750430-2770966 GCA_003113815.1 Sphenodon punctatus
CCTTCTGCCAGCTGTATCTGGTGCGGAGGCTGCGCCCATACATCTCCAGGCCCGACCTGCCCACTCTTATTCACGCCTTCATCACCTCGAGGCTAGACTACTGCAACGCGCTCTGTGTGGGGCTTCCCTTGGTTCTGATTCAGAGGCTGCAGCTGGTGCAGAATGGTGTCTCCTTACGGGGATGAGGCGACGGGAGCATATTACACCTGTGCTCTGCACTGGCTGCCTATAGCGTACCGAGCCAGATTCAAGGTGTTGATGTTGGTTTATAAAGCCCTAGACGGTCTGGGCCCCCCATACCTTGGGGACCGCCTCGCCTTCTGCGCCCCAGGGCAGCCCCTGCAGTCTGCCAGGGGCACATTGTTCTTTTTCCCTTGTATTATTTTTATTGTTGTTATGGCTTAACGCTAAACAAATAAACAAACTTACTTACTTGTAAGCATTTATATAGCGCCAGCTATATATATATTTTACAAAAAATAAGATACACAGTCCCTGCCCGAGAACTTACAATGGGCCCTCCGCCATCCTGAAATGGCAGCGGGGAGAGGTTGCCGTGCCCCTGGTGAGCGGGGAGAAACCCTGTATGTTCGCCCAGCGACCGGATTGGTCATCTGGGCGCCATGTGATGGGGTTGACAGGCTGCTGATTGGACAAGGGGGGAGGCAGCCCCTCCTCATTGGTGGAAGGGGCGGGGGCTTGCCTCCCTAACACATGAAGGAGCTGGGAGCGGCCATTCGCTTCCCAGCATAGGATCAGTTAGCACCCACCCTCCCATTCCCCCCATCACTGTGGGTAACACTGGTTGCCATTAGGGGACCAAGAAGGAATTTTGGAAAGCACTGTAATTATTATAGGGCTTTCGTGTTTCGCCTTCTTTGCAGTGTTGGAATAGGCCAAAATTGTTATATAAATAGGATTTGGAACCCAATGTGGCACATTCGGAATTGGTTATTTAATTGGAACCTAATATTAATAAGGGATGTCAATTCAGCAAAGGGATTTTTGACAATTCAGATAATCGGAATTGGCATAAGCAGGAAACAGATTGGCTTCACAGATTTACTTACAATTTACATGTCGCACTCTTGCGGGGGTCCAGTATGGTTAATAGGATAGGTAGTTAGGATAGAGAAATGAGTCCTCTCCATAAGAGATGGGGTGACGAAACCTGGAGATAAGCAGGGCACGGCTAACAACAGGTTCGTTGCCCTGGGAGGGGTGTATACCGGGGGGCGTAAGGGCAAGCCTGGCCCTCAAACCTAAAGACACCTTCCTTGGGCCCGTCAGGGTCTTTCCCCTTCGGCCTTGGCCAGGGCGCTGTTCGAAGGGGAATGTTTGATAAAGTTGGCCTGGTGCTGGCATTGGAGGGCATATCCAAGCCAGACCTCTGTTATGGTATGTTTTAAATAGGTTCTGAACGTAAAATACTGGACCCGTGATTGCTTAGCAGCAGTCCTCACCAACTTTCTTCTTCATTGTTTTGATTAAAGAGTGCGGCCAGTTTAACCCATATATTTGGTGTCCGAGTTTTATTTCCGCTTGGGGGGTGCCTCGGCAACAGTGAGTTGTTAATGTTACAGTTAATAAGTTAAAAGAATTGTAGCAACCTAGAGCCTAAGGGATAGGGTGGGATAAAAGAATCTAAATAAATTAAAATATGTGGGCTCATAAGTGGTCTGGAGATTTATTCTTCTTTTACTATATTAAAAACTAATGCCCACTTCCCTAAGGACCTGACTCCTTATGACGTTATTTTGGAAGGAGATGAGCAAGAAGGTAACGTTGTCCATGTGTCCAGCTCATTCCTGTGTTGTGATGAAAGTACAGATTTAGGATGATTGGCAGGAACCTGATCCATGGGTGACTGCAAATAGCTATTATCAACCGGTTTATTGGCATCGATTAGGGGAGCTGAGATAAAGGGCCCTACTTCCATCATTGTTAATAAAGGGGAGGACAACTCCTTATCCCCCAGTATTCCTGATATAAAGCTCTGTAGGTTTCTCTATTGAACAGCCCTTGATAGTCTCAATCTTTTCCTCAAGATCCTGCCAAAGGCCACTCAACATTATTTTAAAATAAAAAAGCTTCAATTTTACTGCTATCATTATTCACTCCCTGCAGAGTTTGCAAATGACCCAGAGTTCCCTTGTGGTCTGGATTAATGAGCGCGACTCATCGGTATTGCTGCTATCAGGGAGGCTAAGATTTTCCCCTAACAAAGGTGACATGACACTAGCATCCAGCCAGTTGTTACGGAAAGGGGAAGATAATTCTCTGACTGCCTCATTGGGTGTAAACAGACAGACTTGGGGACTACCTGCCTCTGGAGCTGCTCCGGGGGTACATCCCTGTGTCCGCCTGCTTCCAGCTCCACCTGGGTCCATTTTAGATGGACCCAGTGGTTTCCCTAGTCCGTGGTCTGCCTGCGCAGCGCATCCCTGCACTATAGACTTGTGGGTGGATTGCTGGCACCTGCAACTCTATGGTGTTACCCTGGGCAATGGCCGTCCAAAAGTGGAGCTGCAGCATGGGTCTGCTGAGCAGACGGACAGCAGCTGTACTTTGGGCTGGTGCCCTGGGTTTGGCCAGCCCGCTTTGCACACAGTGCTCCAGGATGTACCAGAGTGCCACAAGCAGGTCCTGCTCCACTTCCACATCTGGCGGGGCACTTTTAAGCCGTCTGACCAGCTTGGGAGGGGTGGGGGGGTGAAGCATCTCGCATAGCCAGCAGCCCATCAGTCTAAAAGCACCCATTATGTAATTCAATCAAGAGCTCTTGAGAACATGTATTGGAACCCTTACCGTAGAGCAAACAACATCCAGCTCTAATAGAGAAGGGGTGTATGCACACTGAGGTATACATATTTATCTGGAAGTGAAGATGTAAGTTCCTTAGTCTCCCTCCATGTGAGGATTTTGGAATAGCATAGTCAACAATTTTGAATTGGCCTCTGTTCCTGCTGCTACCCTAGTCCATGCAACTCTCCATGCCAGCTCTTCTTCTCTCCTGTATCCTTGTTATAACTGTGACTGAAGAACTTCATTAAACTCCATTAGTCAGGAAATGGAGGCAGACTGCTTCAGTTGCAAAACCTTCCAAGTGACTCTCGCTTCTCTTGCAGGGCAATCGTTGATGGATATACTTGTGAACCTTCACAAACAGCCAGCACCTTTGTGTGCTGCACTTCGGCTGGTACCCTTGTGCCAACTGCAGCCCCTTCTATGTACTTGAGTTCGGAGGTAAAAACAGGTGGGGGAGGTTAATGAATGGGTGGCTGCTTGACAACTCAAGACTCATCTTGATGCTATCAGATTCCTGGTCCTATTTTGATCAGACTTTCGTCCTGGGTATGGTATGGAGACTGCGATTGTGGACTTGGTTGATGAGCTGTGCCTGGAAATTGAGTAGTGGAATTGTACCTTGTTGATCTTAAGAACATAAGAAGTGCCATACTGGGTCAGACCAATGGTCCATCTAGCCCAGCATCCTGTCTCCTACTGGCCAATCACGGTGGCTTGGGAGAAGCACCCAACAGGTCACAATGGGGGATCCATTCCCTGTTGTTTTCCCCCAGCTCCCGTCATGTTCCCTGATCCCGTCTGGCTAATAGCTGCTAATGGACCTATCTTCCAGAAACTTGTCCAAACCTCTTTTAAACTCAGCTATAGTACTGGCCCTTACCACAGCCTCTGGCAATAGATTCCACAACCCAATTACACGTTGAGTGAAAAAATATTTTCTTTTATTTGTCTTAAACTTGTCACCCATGAGTTTCATGGAGTGTCTTATAGTTCTAGTACTAGCTAAGAGGGTAAATAACGGCTCCTTGTTTATTAGTTCCACACCACTCATGATTTTATAGACCTCTATCATATCTCCTCTCAGTCGTCTCTTCTCTGAACTGAAGAGCCCCAACCTACCAAGCCTTTCCTCATAGGGGGAGCCCTTCCATGCCCGTGATCATTTTTGTTGCCCTTCCCTGTACCTTTTCCAGTTCAGCTATTTCTTTTGGTGTGGGTACGGTTCTTTTGGGAATTGTATTTTAACGTATGTTATTTTTTTGTAAGCAGCCATGCCCCTTTGGGGAAGGGTTGGGTAAAAATGTTAATAAATAATAAAATAAAAATAAACAAACTAAAGAGGAAGGTGGCTGGTCCCCATGAGCATACAGGCCCAGTCCTTGGCTAGAACAGGTAAGGGAGCTAAGGGGCTGCTCTGCCAGTGAAAGCAGAGTACTCTTGTCCACAGGGATGGATTTGGCCTGTATTCCATAGGCCACAATGGAGTGATCCATTCTCCACTATTCACTCCCAACTCCCCACAGTTGTAGGTTACGTGTCCCCCAATCAGCTTGACTAATAGTCATTTATCAACCTATCCTTCAGGAACTTATCTAAGCTTTTTTAAAAGTCATGCTATTGGCTGGAAACCGTGTCCCCTGGCAACATGTTCCACAAGTTAATTCTATGTTGAATGAAAAAGTACTTCCTTTATATTTGTTTTAAATCTGCTGCCTGTTTCATAGAGTTCCCTAGTTCTAGTGTTAGAGGTAAATAACAAGTCCCTGTTTAAGTGTGATTTTGTAAGCTTGTATCGAATCCCCTCTTGGTTGTCTTGTTTCCAAACTGAAGAGCCTTAACCTGTTGACCCTCTACTTGTACCATTTTTTAAAAATTGCCCTCAGTACTTTTTCTTCTCTTTCTTCTGAGATGGTGGAGACCAGAACTGCATGCACTATCCAGGGTGTGGTTGTGCCATGCAAAGCATCTCCCTCTGGCACCCATACCACCCACATGACATGGGGAGAGCTGTGCTCTGTTGGCTTCCTCTTCTGGAGGAGCATTGTGAGAGTGGCAAAGAACTGTATGGGAATCCACCATGGATTTATCTGTTGCATGAGAATGCTTCTATCGCATTCTGTGGCTATTATCCAGGGAATCTCTTCCATGGGTTTGCCACTCAATAGAAGCGTTTACCCATCTTTGCATTTGGCAGACTAACACAAAGCCTTTTTGTGGGCAATGGAGGGAAGCATCTCTTGGCCTTGCTTAGCTGCTCCCCTCAGCTGCGGTGTTAACTGGCCAGGCCAGGAGCCTATTGCTGGTGCTGAGCAGCTTGCCCTGCTACATTCCTTTCATGGCTTGGGGTCGGATATCTTGCTGTAGCTGAACATGGGACTCTCCTGTTCAGTCGCTCTGTTCATCTCCTTAGAGCCAGACTTGAAATAGATTCTTGTCAGCGAGAGCCACTCTGCTCAAAATCATAAACTGAGCAACTGATTATTTATTTTATTTATGCTAACATTGTTATACCACCCCTCCTGCCTACAGGCAGATTGGAGCAGTGAACAATAACCTTCTATAAAATATAAAACTTACACATAAAATATCATTAAGAACTCAATCACGGACCTGCTAAAAAGACCCCATACATACAACTAAAAACCCACCTCCCTTACCAAAAGCCTGGTGAAATAATCAGGTTTTACACTGTCGATGGGAGGAGGGAAGATCTGGAGAGCAATTAATCTCTGCGGGGAGGGAGTTCCGTAACCACAGCACGGCCAGTGCGGACTCCCTCTCAAACGTGGCCCCCTGGGAATCCCGGCGGACCTCCAAGGAGGTATCCTTAGGCAGGAGGGGTGTGATACTGGCGCTGCTAGACAGCGCATGGGAGCGCTTTCCTGGAAGGGACTGCCGTGTCATCTTGTGGTTGCACTCTGCCTTTGCTGACTTGTCCCATGTTGTGCTCAGTGCTGTGGGATGGGTGTCTGTTATAGCAAAGTTTAGCTCTGTTTTTGAGTCTCTGACTTCATTGAAGTGGCTGGGCTTGTATACGTTATAGCAGCAGGCAGCAAGTGTGGGGTCTTAAGGTCTAAGATGTCCTGGTTTGTATAAGCCCAACCTGCCATCTGCCTTGACTGCGCCCTGTAACTCAGATAAGCATGTGCGTTTGTGACTTACCTTCATGAATGTATCCTGGTCTCTCCGTTTGTTCCCCTTGCCCCCCTTCCTTGTCTCGCCTAGATTTGTAAGCCCCTTGGGGTGGGGACCTGTCTGATGGTTGTACAGTGCTCGCACTCTAGAAATAATAGTGCCCTTTGTGGTATAGCCGGCCAGCATGGCTGTCAAGTTGAAGTAAAGGTAAGTTCAGTTAGTGTTTGTCTGGTGGGGGCTGATCAGAGCAATAGGCCAGTCTAGCTTTGGAGCTCTCTCTTTGCCCTCTCTGGTGGAGGAGGACTATGCACTTCATTTAGACAGGCAGGTGTATGGAGCCTGCAGAGCGCCAGGCAGCTCTTCTGGAGGCTTCCTGACACTGACGGTTTAACTGAGAATAAAGAAGGAAACCACCTGCTTTTCTGCAGCTGGTACTTGGTGCTAGAGAACAGCCATGGCTCCTCTTCCTAGTAAACTGTGGACCGACTTAAGCTTTTGGTTCCTTTCGCAGCCCTTTGTGACCCCTTTGTGTGTGGAGGGGTGTCATTGGTGCCAAGAACTGCAGTGTAACCCTTGACGGAGCTGCTGCCAAGCTCCGGTGTTGGAGGCTGTGGGGTACAAGCATTGCAGCTTGCAGCACCCAGCCCTTGGGGCTGAGAGGCCTCAGCATTCATTCTGATCTTGGGGCATCACAGGGTGGGGACTATGAGGACTACTTGTGGGTGCCTATTTTATCAAGTGCCTTATGTCCTTTAGGAATGCAAAGGGTTAAGCTTTAACATGGATGGGCAGAGCAGGCGTCTGGGAAATGGGAACTTGGTCACCCTTCCCCTGCTCTGAAGCATGCTTCACTATGGCCTGGCCTGGCACCTGTTGCCAAGGAGGAGCAGCTGGTGCCTCAGGCTATGAAGGGGCTGAGAACAGAGTGCAGAACGGTGTCTCCATCATCTGCTCCCACCCCATAGGAAAGAGGATTCCCTGAACCACAAGGAGTGGTTCTCTAGGCCATAGTAAGTAAGTAAAAATGTATTGTTTCAACCTTAGGTTATAACAAAATGAATTCAATAAAACAATAAAAACAATACAGAAAACCAAGACTAAGTCTAATCAGGAGAAGACATTCATGCTGATAAACATTCCCCCGCTAAAGGGTCTTCAACGGAATTAAAACATGATGATTTCAAATAAATCCAGTTGGTTCCCCTTTTAACTAATAAAATCAAACAAAAACATTGTTACCCACCAGTTGAATTCTGAATTAGATACAACCCTGAGGATAATCTCAGCAAATCATACTGGTGGCTTAATTGTTGTTCTGAATGAGAGATCCTCCTTTTGTACTAATGTTCTTCTACAGCTAATGTAGCATTAACCATAAACATAATTATCCCATAAGGTGATGGTGTTCTAAGCTTGGCCCTAGCTCTTTCTCCGAGCTTGAGTGTGGGAGACTCTTGACCCCTGAGTAGTTATCCCGGAAAATTACCAGTCAATCAGTGTATTTGGCCATAACAAACTCTACAATCTGTCCAATTTACTGTATCAGTAACTGTCAAGTTGTTCAAGCATTAATTTATTATTTCCCAGAGATTATTTTCCAAGTGTCAGTTTTATTTTACTTTTGTTTTACTTTGCTTCTCTGCACCATAAAGACGTGGGCCATATTTGCCACTTTCTTAATAAATATTTCCTCAGGATCTGCTAACGGATATATTATTTTCATGCGTACATCCCGGCCTGCACTCGTTTGTATTAGCGGTTGGAGGTACTTTGTTCTTAGTTTGGTCAGCAATGAGCAACAAAATAGGTAATTCAGGGACCATAGCCCCACATGAACAAAATCTCAATTTGTGGGGAATCTTTGCATATCTGCCCTCTAAAACCGCTGGAATCTTAAGAGGGTGAGAGCTCTCCTTAGCGTAAAATCCGTCAGGGTTCTCAAATAATATTCTTGCAAATGAAATTCTTTTATAAATCTGTACCAGGGTGCCACTTTGTTTATCCTAGTGGCCTCTAGATCTTTTTGCCTATAAACATCCAGATGTTGTTTGCACATCAACTTAGTCTGTTCTATTGAAAAGGGAGAGATAAACCTATTTCATCTGTGAGTGTTCTCAGCTTAACTTCCCACTTGTACTTATGATCTGAGGCCCTCATTTCGAGCCAGCATAACTTCGGCAATCTTTCCTCTGACATTTGTAATAGTTGTTTCCAATATGTTATTTGTCTGATTTTTGGCTTGAGGCTCAACAAGGAGGGTCCCAGTTTCTGTTCTTAGTAGACATGCAGGTGTTCCCAGCGGAACGCCAAGAGTTATTCTCAGTAGCCTGTTTTGCACAGGCTCGAGGGAACTGCAGTTCCCCAAATTTCCATGCCATATAAAGCCTGTGGTATGATTTTTTGACTTTAGATACTTATTGCTGATCTATATAATCTTCCCCCGTTTGTTCGCCAAAACTTAATCACCCCTGTAATGGTGCTTGCCAACTTCAGTTTTATGGAATCTATATGGTCATGCCAAGTACCGTTTGCATTGTACAACAATCCCAAATATCTGTATGACTTTACTTGCTCAAGGGGATGTGTATCGATGGACCAATATTTGCACTTCCAGTATTTGGCAAACACCATTATTTTTGATTTGTCCATAGTTAATTTGTAACTTGTTGGTGTGACAATACTTTCCCAAGGTGATAAGTGACCTACGCAAGCCAATTTCAGAAGTTGACACAAAAATATCAGCATAAATGAGAATTCCTATCTGTCTCTGTTTTGTAAAGGCTGGATGATGCTCCTTTCCCTGCAAGTTTGGAACTATATCATTTATCAAGAAATTAAATAAAAAAGGTGCCAAAACACAGCCCTGCTTAACTCCCCTTGTTGTCTCAATAGGGTCCATAAACTCCAACCGGAGATTTCCTTACTTTTGAGTCTTTTGGTAGAGTGTCTGCACCAGAATCAAGAGTCTTTTATCAATATTTGTCTTTCCTAATTTATCCCACAGAAGCTTCCTGTTGACCATATCAGATGCCGCTTTCAACTCTATGAAGGCAGTATACAATTTACTTTTCCGTATGTGAACATACTTGTCTATCAAAAAGGAAAGAGTGAAGCAATGGTCTATTGTGGAATGATTTGCCCGGAAACCTGCCTGTTCATAAACCAGTTGTGTTCTAAATTAGGGGCAGTAGGTGGAGAGCGCAAGGTGATGAAGGCTCTGTCCAGTCCAACTTTGTGGGGGGAGTTTCAGGAAGTGACGCCAGCCGATGCGGTGGGTGTCTTGGGGTCTGTGAGAACCACCAGTTGTGAACTTGATTTGTGCCCATCCTGGCTGGTGAAAGCCTCCAGGGAGATGTTGGGGACGGTGCTGGCGAGGGTGGTTAATGCGTCCCTGCAGCAGGGGAGGCTGTTGCCTAGCCTCAAGGAGGCTGTGGTGCACCCGCTGCTGAAGAAACCATCGTTGGACATGGATGCACTCGCCAGCTACTGACCTGTCTCTAACCTTGCCTTTTTAGGGAAGGTTATTGAGTGGGCGGTGGCGATCCAGCTCCAGGTGCATCTAGATAGCATTAGTTTCCTGGACCCTTTTCAGTCTGGGTTCCGCCCCGGCTATGGCACTGAGACAGTGTTGGTGGCCTTGGTCGACGATCTCTGCTGGGAGACGGATGCAGGATGTTTGACATTTCTCATCCTGGAAGTGTCAGCAAATCAAAATCCCCATATTCAGGAGTTACACTTACTTCTCCTGCCTTGTTAAAAAATTTCCGCAAAATAATTTTGCCAAGGTAGACCTGGAATACCAGTATCTAACCTGCAGTTGTCCTCATAATGTCCCTTTCTGACAATAGCCCCAAACCTATTACTATCTTTCTTCCTAATTGCCATAGTGGACCACCATACCCCATTCCTCCTCTAGGCCATAGTGGACCACCATACCCCATTTGTGGATGTGCTGGCCAGGTAGTCTGGGAAGAACCATAACTTCCACATCTTCTACCAGTCCCCCTTCTTTGGGCACATCTACACTGGGGATTTTGGGCCCACAACTGAAACCTGCATTGAAGGGGCGTTCATGCTCCCTGTTCTGGGGGACCCCGAAGCCCTGGCTCATGAAGTCCTACAGTGTTGCCTGCACCCCAGAGCAACATTGCTTTCACTGGCAGCTCAGTGCTACCTGCTTTGTTGTGGGGAGGGCTTTTGGACTTCTAAGCAGTAGCACTGACAATCAATTACTGTAAGGCTTGATTTTCAGCAGGAGACCACTCCCCTGGTCACCACCGCCGCCTGTGTTCTCCACAACGTCTGTGCACTACCCCCGCCCCAGTCAATTCAGTTGAGTCAAGTCACACTTTTCTGGGACAAGTACAACAGAGTGGAGCAGCGTGTAGCTGTAGACATCCAGCATGCCTTATGTCCTCGTATCAACCAAAATGCTTTCACAATTAGGTGACAAATCAGTCACTTTATTAAACTTCTTAAATGGATCATTAAACCCTTTAAAAACTTTAAAAAAGGTCAATAAAGCTTTTATAAATGTTTCCAGTGTGTCTTTCCTCTGGCCTTTCCCCCCCAATGCTATTGCCTGCCCTTCCTTCCCACTGCCATTCGAAGGAAGGAAGTGCAGAGGCACAGACAGGCATGCTGTTGGTTACTATGCCCTCCTCGCCCTCAAGTGCAAGTGCTTCAAATCGTCAGCCCCCAAAGCCGCTTATCCCATCTTACCATTCTCAAGGCCCACCTTACCCTCCCCCCCCCTTCGCTTCTCTTCCCATCACCAGCCCCCAAAGTAGCCTGTCACTAGGCAATACTACCATTCTCCTCTGCCCCACACCTCAAAACCTACTTTTTCCAGAATAAGCATGGAAACCACAGTTTGTGAAAAATACAATGATTTTATTTAACTGTTATATTAACTTCTAACTTTTTTATTTTTACTGAATTTAAATTAACGTCAAAGGAATTATTCTTTTTTCACCTGCCCCACTTGGGGGCAGCTGGGTATGCTATCTTGGGTGGCAGAGGGAGATTTTCACCATACTCACATGGATCTAGCCTTTGAGGTTGTGGAGGAGTGTTGGCAGGAGGAGTGCAGGAATGATTGGAGACAGGGGAGGGGTGCCTGGAGTGGACAGTGGGAGTGCAGGGCAGAGAGAGCTCATCTGCTTTGCCCGGGGGGTGGATCCACAGGGAAACCAGGGTGGACGGGATCCAGATGCAGGGGCATGAAATGGCCGTTTGGGGTGGTAAATAGCACTTGCTTCTGGGCAATGGTGGTTATGGTGGCAGCGGCAGCAGCTACATGCTCTAGCAGGGACATTTAGTTATGGAGAGACTAGGCCATATTATTTTGTGTCTGTACCAGCAGATCTGTCCTTTCCTTGTTCGCCTACTCAAGCAGGCTGTTTGACTGTTAGAACTGCCACCAGAGGCAGCCCCTAGTGCCTGGCCAGCGGTCCAGGCAGGCCTTAACCACACAGGTCTGACACAGAAGCTACCCATGCCATTGCTACTTACCATTTCTATAGTGCTACTAGGCATACACAGTGCTTTACCGTCACAGATTTGTTTGGAGATGGGTCCCTGCCCAGTGGACTTACAATCTAGGATGGACAAGAATGAGGGGAACACATACGGAAAGACATACACAGACACACGCACACCCATTTTACAGATGGGGAACCGAGGCTAAGAGGTAGTGACTTGCCCAGTGAGTTTGTCTAGGGTGAGATTTGAACCCTGGTCTAAGTCCATCTCCTTATCCACTACACCACACTGGCTCTCACAGGAAGATGGGTGGAGCAGTCCCTGATCTTATCCGCCTGCCCGCTTCGTGGTCGTCTCAAGCAGCTCCCTTGCCAAATCCTTCCTGTGCCGCCAGTTGTGAATCCTGGTTGCACTGGGTGCTTGTGGCTGCAGNTAGCATTTCACCAGCTTGTATTGTACACTATGCTCCATCCCCATGATGACCTTCATCTTTCTCACTCCGTGGAATACACCTCTGGCAGGTGGATTGGGTAGGTGGCGAGTGTTGTGGAACACCGGAGGTAGTGAAGGTGGTAGTACTGGTAGTTCCCTGTGAACACAGTAAAGGAAAAAATTGCATAATTATTAGATAGCAATAAACAGAAGCATTTATCATGCAGCTGTGTAAAGGCAACTCCCCTCCCCCCCGCCCTCTGAGCATTAACTTACCATAGTTGACTGTCATTCTAAGCCATGTTTATTCTCCTTTAAAATTGAAATGCTATGGCTCGTGAGGAGAGAGCATTGGGCATGTGCTGCAAACCAGGACGAGCTGGGACAATGTAAGATTGAATTTTGCATGCATTAGACTTTTAAGGTGGACCTAGAGTGAGAGAGGGGCTGGAGGTGGATGCTTCACGGAAAGCTGTAGGCTTTTTGTCTGCAACTCTAAGGTTCTGGTGGACCAGACTGGTATGCGGGTGAGGCTGCATGCAACCTAATGGGTGGGATGCGGACACATGGGCGCACAGCGGGTTCCATGTGTCCCAAGACCCTGCCGTGAGTGTGGGCTGCGTGTCCTGAGTGGTGGCCACATGACTGGTGGGGGCAAACGTCTGGCAACAGCTGATAAATGGGCAGGTGGATACCCACCTGGTGCGGGCTGATGTAGGCTATCCTCTTGTTTGAAACACTCACTGAGCAGGATAGGGGAGCCCCATGAGCATCTCCTGCCACTGCTCTGCGGAATCCGATGACAAGGGAGATGATGAGTTGGTCTTTACCCCAGGACTCAGCCAGTGGTTCTTAGGTTTGCTGCTACTGCCCTAGCTCCAGCACAGAATGGTCTCTTTGCTCTTGAGAAGGTACGTAAGTGTCTGTGGCATTTGGGGGAGCAGCCAGGGATCCATTCAAGGGTGTGCTAGTTCAGAGGTAGTTGTCTGTGTCGGGAGCTAGTTGTTTTGGGCCTTTCTTTTCTTGGTTTGTCTGCCCAGCAGGCCTGGCTGTTGGCACCTATGGCCTGTTCACCGCTTTGTAGACTGCTGGCTTGTTTCCAAGGGCTAGATGTGTATAAGAGACAGGTATTGACCTGCTTCTGGCCCCTGGTGAAGGTGCAGCCGTAGAGACAGGATGCCATGATGACTCCATATATGCAGAGGTGCTGGTCCAGGAGCTCGTAGTAGGGGGATGTTTGCTTTCCCTTGTCAAATGTGAAGTTGTTATCCTGGATCTCCTTGTACCGCCCTGCCTAGAGGTCTTTGGTCCGCTGCCGGTGCTGGTTCATGTCTCTGTGTTGTTCTTGTTGTGCTCTTTGGAGAAAGAACTCGTGGAATGCCTCCTCATTCTGATAGCATTTCACCAGCTTGTATTGTACACTATGCTCCATCCCCATGATGACCTTCATCTTTCTCACTCCGTGGAATACACCTCTGGCAGGTGGATTGGGTAGGTGGCGAGTGTTGTGGAACACCGGAGGTAGTGAAGGTGGTAGTACTGGTAGTTCCCTGTGAACACAGTAAAGGAAAAAATTGCATAATTATTAGATAGCAATAAACAGAAGCATTTATCATGCAGCTGTGTAAAGGCAACTCCCCTCCCCCCCGCCCTCTGAGCATTAACTTACCATAGTTGACTGTCATTCTAAGCCATGTTTATTCTCCTTTAAAATTGAAATGCTATGGCTCGTGAGGAGAGAGCATTGGGCATGTGCTGCAAACCAGGACGAGCTGGGACAATGTAAGATTGAATNAGAGCGCATTGCAATAGTCTAGCCTCGAGATGACACATGCATGGACGATAGTGGCAAGATCAGAGTCTGAGACTTATTTTTTGTTTTATTTCTGTTTTTTGTTTAATTTTGACTGTCTGTTGAGATTTTATATTTTTATTAATTTAATTGTTTTAACTTTTTCTGTGTTTCAAATTGTGAGCCACCCCGAGCTGTTTTTTTCAGGAAGGGCGGGATTCAAAATTATAGAAATAAAATAAATATGGGTGGAGCCTCTTCACCAGATGTAAATAGTGAAAGGCATCCCTGGCCACAGCCAACGTGTAGCTGCGGATCCAGGAGCACCCCCAGGCTCCTCACAGATGGAGCCAAAGAAGGACGAATACTCCCGATAACAGGGGAAACCTCCTCAGCCAGGATCCTGGCCCCACCTACGGACATCATATCTGTCTTACCAGGATTGAACCTCAATTGGCTCGAACTCATCCAATCCCCCACAGCGGCCGAGCCCTGGGACAGCAAAGAGACAGCTGGGTCTGGGTTGGATGAAGATGATAAATACAGGTGAGTGTCATCTGCATACTGATGGCAGCGAACCCCCCAACGGCACACGGTCTCCCAAAGCGGTTTCATATGCATGTTAAACAAGGGGGGGGAGGGGGACACAAAATAGAACCCTGCAGGACCCCACACAGGAGGCCACCAGGGGACGATGCACGATCTCCAAGCCCCACCCACTGAGATCTATCTGCGAGGTAGGAACGGAACAATTGCAAAAGAGTTCTGACCACTCCCTCCAGGTCCTGCAGGTGTGTCAACAACAACTAATCGTTAACGGTATCGAAAGCCACACAAAGATCTAATTGGCTCAAAAGAGTCATATGACCTTTGTCCAATTCTATCAGGAGATCATCAACCAAGGCCAGAAGCACTGTTTCCATACGATAACCCCGGGCAAAAAACAGACGTGAGTGGGATCAAGAAAACTGATACCATCCCAATGCACCTGGAGCTGATGAGCCACTATCCGTTCAGTAACCTTCCTTAAAAAGGGAAGGTAACTGGCCGGGCATCAATGTCAAGCGATGGTTTTTTGAGGAGGGGCCGGACCACAGTGGCCTTAAGGCAACCCAGCACCCTCCCCTCCTAAAGGGAGGAGTTGATAACCCCTGCTAGTACCGGCCCCACTGTCTCCCTGGTAGCTCTTACTAACCAGACAGGCATGGGTCTAACTCATAAGTTAGCGTAGCATTAGATAGCAATAAATGGAAGCCTTAAATGCAAGCTATGTAAACGCAGCCCCTCCGAGGTGCATTAGCTTACCGTTCTGCTTCTCAATAAAGGTGGCCTTGGGGTCCTTCGGTCCTCCCACAAGCACCTCTGGAGGCTCCTTGAATAAGGGCGGACTATCTTGAGGGACCGGCTCTCTATCTTGAGGGGGTAGACTGTGAGAATTGGGTGTCCATGTTCTGGCTCAGGAGCGCTGGCTTTGGGGGTATGGGGGAACAGTCATAGAGGGATCTCTGTCGGTGGTCGTGGCTTCTGTGGGGGGAGCAGGAGGGATTGGAGCGGAAGCTGTTGGAGTGGGCAGTGGAGCAGCAATATTGACCTGCTTCTGGCCCCTGGTGAAGGTGCAGCCGTAGAGACAGGATGCCATGATGACTCCATATATGCAGAGGTGCTGGTCCAGGAGCTCGTAGTAGGGGGATGTTTGCTTTCCCTTGTCAAATGTGAAGTTGTTATCCTGGATCTCCTTGTACCGCCCTGCCTAGAGGTCTTTAGTCCGCTGCCGGTGCTGGTTCATGTCTCTGTGTTGTTCTTGCTGTGCTCTTTGGAGAAAGAACTCGTGGAATGCCTCCTCATTCTGATAGCATTTCACCAGCTTGTATTGTACACTATGCTCCATCCCCATGATGACCTTCATCTTTCTCACTCCGTGGAATACACCTCTGGCAGGTGGATTGGGTAGGTGGCGAGTGTTGTGGAACACCGGAGGTAGTGAAGGTGGTAGTACTGGTAGTTCCCTGTGAACACAGTAAAGGAAAAAATTGCATAATTATTAGATAGCAATAAACAGAAGCATTTATCATGCAGCTGTGTAAAGGCAACTCCCCTCCCCCCCGCCCTCTGAGCATTAACTTACCATAGTTGACTGTCATTCTAAGCCATGTTTATTCTCCTTTAAAATTGAAATGCTATGGCTCGTGAGGAGAGAGCATTGGGCATGTGCTGCAAACCAGGACGAGCTGGGACAATGTAAGATTGAATTTTGCATGCATTAGACTTTTAAGGTGGACCTAGAGTGAGAGAGGGGCTGGAGGTGGATGCTTCACGGAAAGCTGTAGGCTTTTTGTCTGCAACTCTAAGGTTCTGGTGGACCAGACTGGTATGCGGGTGAGGCTGCATGCAACCTAATGGGTGGGATGCGGACACATGGGCGCACAGCGGGTTCCATGTGTCCCAAGACCCTGCCGTGAGTGTGGGCTGCGTGTCCTGAGTGGTGGCCACATGACTGGTGGGGGCAAACGTCTGGCAACAGCTGATAAATGGGTAGGTGGATACCCACCTGGTGCGGGCTGATGTAGGCTATCCTCTTGTTTGAAACACTCACTGAGCAGGATAGGGGAGCCCCATGAAGTCTCCTGCCACTGCTCTGCGGAATCCGATGACAAGGGAGATGATGAGTTGGTCTTTACCCCAGGACTCAGCCAGTGGTTCTTAGGTTTGCTGCTACTGCCCTAGCTCCAGCACAGAATGGTCTCTTTGCTCTTGAGAAGGTACGTAAGTGTCTGTGGCATTTGGGGGAGCAGCCAGGGATCCATTCAAGGGTGTGCTAGTTCAGAGGTAGTTGTCTGTGTCGGGAGCTAGTTGTTTTGGGCCTTTCTTTTCTTGGTTTGTCTGCCCAGCAGGCCTGGCTGTTGGCACCTATGTCCTGTTCACCGCTTTGTAGACTGCTGGCTTGTTTCCAAGGGCTCTTCCCCCCCCACCAGACCATGGCTGACTGGTCTGTGAGGCAGAAGTGGGGCTATGGCAAGTGCTCCCCAGTGGAGAACAGGGACATTCACCAGTGTCAAGAATGCCCCCCTGGTCACCTGCTATAGCCTCCTAGATGGGAGATGCTAGACTAAAGGCTCCTGGGCCCAGCTCAGTGTGTGAGGGACGGGCGTGCACTGCAAGGCTTGTAATGATCTGCCTTCTCCAAATGCCAGTGTTTGAGCTTTTATGTAGTGTGTTTAATTTTAAGTGAATAGTAGAGTGAGAGGCACCTCTAAAACAAGAGGCAAAGGAAGAGAATGAGTCAACCATTTATGGTGGTTAGTTTTATGGAGATAGAAAAATTAGTTGGTGGCTTAAGGGACCGATAACAGTAAAAATGGGTATGCCAAAATATCTTCTTGTAGCATTAAACTGGATTGCAAGGTAAAAGGGGAAACTTTAAAAGACTAATGACGGAATATTTTTCAATAGAGAAGGGAGGTCTACAAGGAAATAATGGAAAAGCAAATAGCAAGTTATGCTGTAATGGAAAAGGGAACACATTAGGGCACCTCATCTAAAGGATATGTAGCAAACTGATCAAATACTATTTTTGACTCGGGGGGCTCCGATGGAAACTTTTTTTTCTTTTGTGGTTTATGTTATCGGGGGTAGGGGAAGAGACTGAAAGCCCCAGGAGGAAAAGAGGAGGTAGAGGCAAGAATGCAAAGAATTGGAAGAACACCAGTATAACACTTTCTAGACCATTGTCGAAGAATAAGAGTTTGGGGACCAAGTAAAAGGACTTGGATGACAAAAAGTAGGATGCAGGGATGGTGAGAGAGAAATGGGAGAATCAGAACAAACGGGAGCGGAGGATGAGGTATTGCAAGAGATTCCGATGGGTAAGAAAAAGTGAAGATCAGACCATCTCTATCACAACCACCCCGGATGACTAACATTGTAGCGGAGGCTCTCTGGAGGGGTAGAAGTAAAGAAATTTTGACAGAACAAGAAAAAAGGATGATTCTGGGAAATATGTCTAGGAAGGAGGAAAAATGGATTTGAAGTGGAAAAATGGAAAAGATTGAGTAGCATGGAAAGGAAGAGGGTAATCGGCTTGAAGTGAAAATGTTAGGCTTGGGTTAGGACACAATTTTGTACAGGATCAGTTTGTACAGAGGGGTTGAGCTTTTTGTGCACTGGGAAGGATGGAAAGGTACTGGTTATAATTAATAAAATAAGTATTTGTTATATAATCAAGAAAACACAAATTGCAGAGCTAATTTTGTTAATAAAGAAGTAGTATTCACATTAATTTATATTCTGCCTTTCCTCCAAGACTCTGGGCAAGTATTAACATAAAAGACCTATTCAATCTCCTACCTGAACACTTATCCCTGCCTGCCAAACACCAGACCAAAAAGAAAGGTATTGAATTGCCTCTGGAAAACACTCAGGTGTTGATGAAGGGAGTTGCACAAGGCAGCCACCAAGAACCCCTTTCTGTGCCCAGGCTGTATTGACCTGATGGGTAGACGGTACTTGGAGAGGTTGCTCCCAGCTGACTGCAGGGATTGTGATAGGGGAGGCCTTGGAGGCGGTGTTTGATAGTCTGCAAACTTGTACGAATGGTAAACTCTCTTTTATAATGTAAAGCATAATTGATAAGGTAACATTTGCTACATATTTTTTTATTTTTATTTTTTGAAAAGAAAAAAAAACTTCAGAAAACTTTTCAATGGACCAGTTAATAGATTATTTTTTTTTGCTTTAAGATTCTCTTAATGGACCTTTTTAATGTGTTTGTAATATCAGAATTGTAATGTAATGTAGCAGTATATGAATCCCAGCTTGGACTGAGATGGTATTGCAAGTGTTTTAGCTTAAGTTATGCTTCAGCTGCTGGTGTCCCTAAAGCTCGGTAATAGGAGGCTGGGTAGGGGGCACAGAAATCGGATTGTTCTAGCCCACTGCGAGCAACTGGAGTGCTTGGTAACATAAGCAACCAGACCTGAGAGAGAGCTGGAACTCTGTGCTCAGGGGACAGTTGGCATCCCTGCAAGCTAGTTGGGAGGAAGGGTTGTGTGGGGTGGTGCGAGGTATTTATTTTATTCAATTTATATGCTGCCCTTCCCTGAGGCTCAGGGTGGCAGCTTACAATACAGTAAAAACATTAAAAATACAAAACCCTAAAACCTACACAGAACCCACATACCCACCGAACCCTCCTAACACCTCTACCCCTTCACAGTGCTGTGATCCCAGAGCTATCTTTATCTAACTATGGGGGGGCTTTTGCCAGGCTCCTCGAAAGCAAGGCTGTGGCTCAGAGCACATAATGCCCATAGCCACACGTCTGTAGTGTTAGACCTAAAGGTACCAAGCTGTCGCAATGATGTTGGTCGGGATTCCACACACCAGCTGGCAATCCAGACGGATCAGACTGTGAGTCCAGTACCATACTGGGAACCACCATACCTCCTGGACTGAAACCACTACAAGAGGCATGCCCCACCGGACTGAAACCCAGAATACAACCCCACCCTTACCTTTAGACCTAGGTACCGACCCTACTTTCCCTACTATGATATGGGCTGGGGCTATGACTGACCATGGTACCAAACAGGGGATTCCCCATCTATAATCCCCCGTACTGGGGTGCAAAATGGCAGAATCCATATGCAATGCCCGATGGCCTGGTGTATGAAGGTAGAGACAGCGGCTCCTCCTCCACTACAAGAAGGCGTGGAGCATGCCGACATGCTAAGAGGTATCCTTCCCTCGCAGCTACCCATAGCCAGCACGGCCTGCAGCAACAATACCAGCTCAGCCTTCCTTCCTACTGCAGGACACCTCACTCCAGCTTCCTCTGCTATTTCCCCACCCGCCTCAAACACCAGCAGCACCACCTTCCACAGTACCAGGACCGCCCATGTCGGGCCCTTCCTGGTACCGCCAACATCTGTGCCACTGGTACTGCCATCTCCACTGGCAGCCACGGTACCACTTCTGCCTCTCCATTCCCAGACAGTGATCCCTAATTCTCAGTTTTCAGACCAGATAGTTCCTCCCATTCTTACACAGGATCAGAACCAAGGACAGCTGCCTCCTCAACCAAGTCTCCTGACAACTAAAGAGCCTGGGAATCCTACATCTCCACAAGAAGAAGAGAGGAGACTCCTCCTAGTGACACTATTTTGGACCATGAACCGATGTTAGCTATGGAGGATGTTGGGAACTTCAGGCAATGTTGTGCCACTTGGTTGCAGCCCTGCCACAGATCCCAGCCAAGATCACCAAAAAGGCACCCTCAGGCCCTGTCTTCAGGATCCTAACCGGGGGGGCACTGACTATCTGATGCTCCCCCTCTTTGAGCTGATATGGAGCCTTCTAAAACAGCCTGGGCAACCCCATCATCAGCTGCTATTGGCAAGTTGGCTGATGTACTCTATAGAATCTCCTACTCCACAGATATGTTCTTGCATCACTGCCCCCCCCATGGTGGTAGTAACTGCAACCAGCTGTCCTTCAGCTGGCACAGTCAGAACTTCACCTTCCGACAAAGAAGGAAGGAGACTAGATGTTCTAGGAAGTCCTTCTCTGCAACCACTCTTGCATTGCACACAGCTAACTATGTTGCAGCTATGACAGCATACCAGCTGTCAGGGCTGGGCCTCGAACCCATGGCCCTTGGGGTGCTGGCGAGCCTGTCCGGTGCCCTGCGCCACCTGGTGGCCTTGTAAGGGTGTTGGGTTGTCTCCCTTCTGTCTCCTTTGTATGCTTGCTCCTTGTGTGTCATGCCCCTTCCCAGCTGTAGTCAATTACCTTAGCCCTGCCTCCCAGTTTCCTGATTGGCCACAGGAAGTATTTAAGCCTTGGTGTGGCCACAGGAAGTTGGTGGAGCAACGTCTCTTACCCCCTTCC
>QEPC01002020.1:2776134-2797236 GCA_003113815.1 Sphenodon punctatus
CCCCCCCCCCCCCAATTTTCTATAGTCCATGGGGATGGTGATTTATTCAAACTGTCAACCCCTGGGGTGGGGTTTTGATCACTTTTCTCCAGTGAGTGGAGTTGCTCTAGGGAGGGGAGTTCTGGGGCAGGCCATTTGGGTCGTGTTGGGCATAGGGAGGTATGGCAAAGAGCAGAGGTTAAGACCTTGTGTGTACAGGGGGAGACACCTGGTGCCTGTTCCCCTGTCCCTCTCTGCTTCTGTCTCAGAATATGTAGGGGTCAAATCAAGTGGTGACCCTGATCTCTCACTGCTGCTGCTTAATGCAAGGTCAGTGGTGAACACAGCAGCTATCTTCTTTTGACCTTATTCAGGATGAAGCCACTGACTTTGCTTGTATTACAGAGACCTGGCTGAATGATGCAGCTGGGCCTATATTGGCCCAATTGGTGCTAGCAGGGTAACCTGTGCAATGTTTGCCTCGGATTATAGGTTGGGAGGGCGGAGTGGTGGTGATTTGGAGGGTTTAAACACAAATGGGTCTGAATAGAAATTGCCCTACTTTTTATTCTATATAAATCCTATAAGTATAAACAGCTATACATGTAAGTAAGTAAATGTAAAGTCCACCACAGCAATAAGGAAAAAGATCCAAGGTAGAACCTCTTTGCAAAAGTCCATTGATATCACCAACGCATTTCAAAACTTTTTCAGGGCTTCAAAAAACCTTTGATTTCTCTTGAACTTGATGCTATCAGACACAAAAACCCAGTTACCCCACAAAAATCTACCAATACATCCATAGGGAGAGGTATAGTTAATTATCTGTGTTATCAAAAACATGTTTTCAAAAGATTTGCAATCTATTTTAAGTTGCTATTATACCTATAAACAAAAAAGATTTTTTAACCTGTGTGTGAGAAGTTTCCTAAACAAGCAACCAATATTTACAGATTCAGAAGATCAATGTCATCAACTTGACTGAAACTCTGCCAATGAAAAACAACATATTATTACCAAAAAATATTTCTCTCCAGTTCTTAAAAGGAAAAAATCAACTAGATTACCTATGACGCCATCTCAAAGTAAACATACCTCTACCCTTCACAAACCATAATGATGCCAGCTAGTGATGTAACTAGCAGCTTTATACGAGAATCACAGGTGTATAAACTTCTGTAATTAATAACAGAGTACTTGCCAAACAACCACTCAAATAACCCAAAGTGTTATCGACCTTTCCAAATGGGTTACTTTGTATAAGGGTAAGAATGAAAATTCCAAAATATTTTCCAAGACATCTTCAAAAAGCCTATTTTAAAAAAATTATACACAGTCCAAAGTCCTTAAACAATTGTCACTGTTATAAAAAACTAGAAAGATCTAATTCTTCATTCAAACATAGGGCACCTCTGTATGTAATTTGAAAATCCCAAACCTCTCCCATTGTAACAGTAATTGTTCTAAGTCCCCTTGCCTGTGTGTCACAGATTCCAAACCCCAGAAGACAAACTCAGTAAATAGATTGTAAATCTTTTGAAAACCTATTGTTTTTGGTAACAGATAATTATCCATACCTCTCCCTATGGATGCCTTGGTAGATTGTTTTTTAATGTCTGATAGCATCAAGTTCAAGAGAATTCAAAGTTTTTTTGAAGCCCTGAAGAAGTTTCGAAACGTGTTGGCGATATCACTGGACTTTTGCAAAGAGGTTTTGCAAAGAGGTATCCTTGTTTGGCTAGTCTGTGGAATAGTGTATATTATTGGTCCCCTCATAATCTTCTTTGGTGATTTGGAGGGAACATCTGACCTGTCAAAGATATCCAGTCCCTAACATATCCAATATGGAGTGTGTCCACCTTGTGTTTGAGGCCTGGGATAATATGGGGATTCTGCTGGTGTACTGACCACTCCGCTGCACAACAGGCTCCCTGACCGAGCTGGTCGAGTTGGTCTGAGAGGTGGTGTTGAGGACACCTAAGACTTATTGTTCTGGGTGACTTCAACATCCACCCTGAGGCTGACCTTTTAGGGCTAGAGGGGCATTTTGTAGCCTCCATGAAAACATGGGCCTATCCCAGATAATCTGTCCTGACGCATGAGGCGGGACATACGTTGGACGCCTGGATAATGAGACTCCGATTACTGGGGGTGGTGCTAGGACACCGTTGTCCTAGTCGGATCATTACCTTCTGTGGGCCCGGGCTCATGCACTCGTTAGCCCCTCTTGGGGTGATTGATCAGTTAGGTTAGTCTGCCTCTGGAGACTTACGGAGCCAATTTGATTCCAGAACTCTCTGGGGGATATACCCACTGATTTTGACGACTGCTCTGTGGCTGGACTGGTCAAGTTGTGGCACACTGCATTGA
The DNA here is from genome assembly GCA_003113815.1 of Sphenodon punctatus. Classification (NCBI taxonomy): domain Eukaryota; kingdom Metazoa; phylum Chordata; class Lepidosauria; order Sphenodontia; family Sphenodontidae; genus Sphenodon; species Sphenodon punctatus. Next base: position 2,778,484 of record QEPC01002020.1, read on the forward strand.
CCAAGGCCATCAACACAATAGCACTCAGGCATCCTCTTCCTCCTTGGCATCAGCACAGGTCATCCTGGTTTACAGGGAATCTGTAGTGAATGAAGTGAGAGGCCAGGCGGCTGGAGTGCAGGTGGCATTCAACTTGTGCTGAAACCGACCGATTGCACCACGATCATTTTTGAAGGGCTATGGCATGGCTAGAGTGGCGGTGAGACTTCTCCATTACCATAGTATTTGCAAAGTCCTGTCCAGCGGAGTTATTTGGGGCAGTGAACAGTCTGGTGAACCCAGGCTGTTTCTGTCTTGTGGTTAAGTCATCTTCTGCCCCCTGTGAGGAATTGAATACCTATTTTGCAGACAAAATTGCTCATATTCACCTCTACTTGGGGCTGCTTGTTCTTTGGCAGAGTCAGAGTGTGGGACTGTGGAGACTCAATCTTGTCCTATTTATTTATTTAATTAAGTTAATTACTCCGCCCCTCTCGCCTCTGGTGTCCCGGGGCGACTATGTACAAGAGGCTTGGAGGCTCGCCTGCGCCGTAGTTTGAATGTCTTCTAGAGGCAGTGTAAGACCTTTTTATTTGACCAGGCATTCAGTGGGCAGGGATAGATTGGGGGAAGGGCGATGGGGGTGTTCTTAGTTTTGTGGGTTTTTTATTGTATGTGTTTTTAAGCCGTCCTGAACCTTCAAAATAAATAAACACGGTGACACGTTGCTTCACCTGGAACACCACTTCCTCCACCTCACAACATGGCATATAGGCTAGGCCTCCCAGATAACTTGGTCCCACTGGACATCACTAATGTCCTCACCAATGCCAGGAAATCATCCATGAGAACTGCATATGCTGCAAAATGGAAAAGGTTTACACTGTGGCATAAGGACGATAACCATACAGAATGTACCCTTACCAACGAATGTTGGTACCAGAATGTACCACTTACCTCCTCAACCTAAAGAGATTGGTTCTCTCAAGTTCCTCAGTAAGGGTCCATCTGACAGCCCTCTCCGCAATTCACAGGGCAGGATGCTCTTTTCAGACGCCATCACGAGAGCCTTCCCTAAAGGATTTGACTAATCTCTGCTCACCCATATCCACCCCCTGCTCCCCAGTGGGACTTAACTCTAGTGCACTCGCGTCTTACTAGACTCACCCTTTGAGTCATTAGTCTCGGCCTCGCTGACTCACCTCACCTACAAGTGGTCTTTCAGGTGGCCATCACCTCCACCGGAAGGGTAGGGGAACTAGCCGCTTGGAGTTTCTCCACCCTATCTACTCTTCTACCCTGACAAGGTTTAACTTCGGACAGACCCTGCTCTCTACCCAAAGGTCATCTTGTTCCATGTTAACCAGACAATCACACTACCAGTGTTCTTTCTGCACTCCCATGACCTTCGCTGTGCCGTAGCATGTTACGTAGAGAGAACAATATCCTTCCACAGAACAGACTGTTTGTCTTCATTGGGGGCAAGACCCCAGGCACCAAACACTAATTTCAAGATATTTCCAAGCTTATAACAGAGTTCACTTCAACCTGCTACCATCTTGCAGGGAAGGCCATCCCTGAGACTTCAAGCGCATTCCACTTAAGCAATGGCAACCACGACCGCAGCCTTCCACCACATCCCCATAGAAGACATCTGCAAGGCAGCAACCTGGGCCTCCACGGACACCTTTGTCAAGCACTATGCCCTAAACCTGGCAGCGTACAGGGAGACAGCCTTCGGAAGAGCAGTACTCTAAGCAATCCTCCTGTGACGTGACAACCACCACCCAGATACAGGTAACTGCTTTGATTCTCCCATAAGTGAGAATCACGGAGTCACTCGAAGAAATAAAGGCTACTTACTAGTAACTTAGTTCTTTGAGATGGTTCCATGGATTCTCACTACCCACCCTCATTAGACCATCTTGCTTACCTGGAGGTGTCAACATTGCATGGGCTTGCATTGCCACAGGGTATGGAGATTGCCAGGTCGGGACTCAGAAACTAACTAGCTCGGCTCCTTCCACCCGTACCATTGGCCTCACACGAGAGCTGGAGGGTGGGGGAGAGAGCATTGAAGCTTCCTGAACAGTACATCTGGGAAGCTTACAGGGGACTGCTTTTAAAGAGACAAGCTATCTGGATGCCAAAAGGGGCCACTACATGATCCCATAAGAGAATCCATGGAGCTATCTAAAAGAACTAAATTATAGTAAGTAACCTTTATTTTTCAGAATTCAGCGAGTTCTTTTTCAGTAACCTGGGGTGTAATTTACTCATCCAGCCCTGAAGACTTGAATTCATTCAAAGTCACCAGGTATTTACTGACCATCCCCTTTATTCTGGCCTGCAGTTCTCTCCTCCACCTGGGCACAGGTTCCCTTTTTGTGTGTGAAGATGCGGAGGGGGCGGGATAGAAGTTGAGAATTTCTGTCTCCTACTAACATTTCACTACTTTGGAGCCACAGAGGCTGATTCCAGTCATACAAGGAGAACAGTGCCTTATTTTTAGGTGAGAATGGGATAGGTTACAAACAGGAAGGTTACCTTGATTTGATTAAAACATGCAAGGGACAACACTGGAATTTCAGTACAGGAGCACTCCATTAATATGAAGACTTTTATGACCTGTCCTTGCTACACCCAGACATTAAGCACCAGGGAGGAGATGGGAGGATCCTATCGCAGCTGGAGCAGTCCTTGTGTCTAGCTTTTTCACCTTTCCTACCTTCCCAGAGTGGTCAGAAAAGGGTAATTAACTTAAAGGTGTAACTCGCAGGCCTTGATTTTACGTCTTTGTGGTGCAGTGAATCCTCAGGACATGCCANTTACAGATTCAGAAGATCAATGTCATCAACTTGACTGAAACTCTGCCAATGAAAAACAACATATTATTACCAAAAAATATTTCTCTCCAGTTCTTAAAAGGAAAAAATCAACTAGATTACCTATGACGCCATCTCAAAGTAAACATACCTCTACCCTTCACAAACCATAATGATGCCAGCTAGTGATGTAACTAGCAGCTTTATACGAGAATCACAGGTGTATAAACTTCTGTAATTAATAACAGAGTACTTGCCAAACAACCACTCAAATAACCCAAAGTGTTATCGACCTTTCCAAATGGGTTACTTTGTATAAGGGTAAGAATGAAAATTCCAAAATATTTTCCAAGACATCTTCAAAAAGCCTATTTTAAAAAAATTATACACAGTCCAAAGTCCTTAAACAATTGTCACTGTTATAAAAAACTAGAAAGATCTAATTCTTCATTCAAACCATAGGGCACCTCTGTATGTAATTTGAAAATCCCAAACCTCTCCCATTGTAACAGTAATTGTTCTAAGTCCCCTTGCCTGTGTGTCACAGATTCCAAACCCCAGAAGACAAACTCAGTAAATAGATTGTAAATCTTTTGAAAACCTATTGTTTTTGGTAACAGATAATTATCCATACCTCTCCCTATGGATGCCTTGGTAGATTGTTTTTTAATGTCTGATAGCATCAAGTTCAAGAGAATTCAAAGTTTTTTTGAAGCCCTGAAGAAGTTTCGAAATGTGTTGGCGATATCACTGGACTTTTGCAAAGAGGTTTTGCAAAGAGGTATCCTTGTTTGGCTAGTCTGTGGAATAGTGTATATTATTGGTCCCCTCATAATCTTCTTTGGTGATTTGGAGGGAACATCTGACCTGTCAAAGATATCCAGTCCCTAACATATCCAATATGGAGTGTGTCCACCTTGTGTTTGAGGCCTGGGATAATATGGGGATTCTGCTGGTGTACTGACCACTTCGCTGCACAACAGACTCCCTGACCGAGCTGGTCGAGTTGGTTTGAGAGGTGGTGTTGAGGACACCTAAGACTTATTGTTCTGGGTGACTTCAACATCCACCCTGAGGCTGACCTTTTAGGGCTAGAGGGGCATTTTGTAGCCTCCATGAAAACATGGGCCTATCCCAGATAATCTGTCCTGACGCATGAGGCGGGACATACGTTGGACGCCTGGATAATGAGACTCCGATTACTGGGGGTGGTGCTAGGACACCGTTGTCCTAGTCGGATCATTACCTTCTGTGGGCCCGGGCTCATGCACTCGTTAGCCCCTCTTGGGGTGATTGATCAGTTAGGTTAGTCTGCCTCTGGAGACTTACGGAGCCAATTTGATTCCAGAACTCTCTGGGGGATATACCCACTGATTTTGACGACTGCTCTGTGGCTGGACTGGTCAAGTTGTGGCACACTGCATTGACCAAGGCCGTCAACACAATAGCACTCAGGCATCCTCTTCCTCCTTGGCATCAGCACAGGTCATCCTGGTTTACAGTGAATTTGTAGTGAATGAAGTGAGAGGCTAGGCGGCTGGAGTGCAGGTGGCATTCAACTTGTGCTGAAACCTACCGATTGCACCACGATCATTTTTGAAGGGCTATGGCATGGCTAGAGTGGCGGTGAGACTTCTCCATTACCATAGTATTTGCAAAGTCCTGTCCAGCGGAGTTATTTAGGGCAGTGAACAGTCTGGTGAACCCAGGCTGTTTCTGTCTTGTGGTTAAGTCATCTTCTGCCCCCTGTGAGGAATTGAATACCTATTTTGCAGACAAAATTGCTCATATTCACCTCTACTTGGGGCTGCTTGTTCTTTGGCAGAGTCAGAGTGTGGGGCTGTGGAGACTCAATCTTGTCCTATTTATTTATTTAATTAAGTTAATTACTCCGCCCCTCTCGCCTCTGGTGTCCCGGGGCGACTATGTACAAGAGGCTTGGAGGCTCGCCTGCGCCGTAGTTTGAATGTCTTCTAGAGGCAGTGTAAGACCTTTTTATTTGACCAGGCATTCAGTGGGCAGGGATAGATTGGGGGAAGGGCGATGGGGGTGTTCTTAGTTTTGTGGGTTTTTTATTGTATGTGTTTTTAAGCCGTCCTGAACCTTCAAAATAAATAAACACGGTGACACGTTGCTTCACCTGGAACACCACTTCCTCCACCTCACAACATGGCATATAGGCTAGGCCTCCCAGATAACTTGGTCCCACTGGACATCACTAATGTCCTCACCAATGCCAGGAAATCATCCATGAGAACTGCATATGCTGCAAAATGGAAAAGGTTTACACTGTGGCATAAGGACGATAACCATACAGAATGTACCCTTACCAACGAATGTTGGTACCAGAATGTACCACTTACCTCCTCAACCTAAAGAGATTGGTTCTCTCAAGTTCCTCAGTAAGGGTCCATCTGACAGCCCTCTCCGCAATTCACAGGGCAGGATGCTCTTTTCAGACGCCATCACGAGAGCCTTCCCTAAAGGATTTGACTAATCTCTGCTCACCCATATCCACCCCCTGCTCCCCAGTGGGACTTAATTCTAGTGCACTCTTGTCTTACTAGACTCACCCTTTGAGTCATTAGTCTTGGCCTCGCTGACTCACCTCACCTACAAGTGGTCTTTCAGGTGGCCATCACCTCCGCCGGAAGGGTAGGGGAACTAGCTGCTTGGAGTTTCTCCACCCTATCTACTCTTCTACCCTGACAAGGTTTAACTTCGGACAGACCCTGCTCTCTACCCAAAGGTCATCTTGTTCCATGTTAACCAGACAATCACACTACCAGTGTTCTTTCTGCACTCCCATGACCTTCGCTGTGCCGTAGCATGTTACGTAGAGAGAACAATATCCTTCCACAGAACAGACTGTTTGTCTTCATTGGGGGCAAGACCCCAGGCACCAAACACTAATTTCAAGATATTTCCAAGCTTATAACAGAGTTCACTTCAACCTGCTACCATCTTGCAGGGAAGGCCATCCCTGAGACTTCAAGCGCATTCCACTTAAGCAATGGCAACCACGACCGCAGCCTTCCACCACATCCCCATAGAAGACATCTGCAAGGCAGCAACCTGGGCCTCCACGGACACCTTTGTCAAGCACTATGCCCTAAACCTGGCAGCGTACAGGGAGACAGCCTTCGGAAGAGCAGTACTCTAAGCAATCCTCCTGTGACGTGACAACCACCACCCAGATACAGGTAACTGCTTTGATTCTCCCATAAGTGAGAATCACGGAGTCACTCGAAGAAATAAAGGCTACTTACTAGTAACTTAGTTCTTTGAGATGGTTCCATGGATTCTCACTACCCACCCTCATTAGACCATCTTGCTTACCTGGAGGTGTCAACATTGCATGGGCTTGCATTGCCACAGGGTATGGAGATTGCCAGGTCGGGACTCAGAAACTAACTAGCTCGGCTCCTTCCACCCGTACCATTGGCCTCACACGAGAGCTGGAGGGTGGGGGAGAGAGCATTAAAGCTTCCTGAACAGTACATCTGGGAAGCTTACAGGGGACTGCTTTTAAAGAGACAAGCTATCTGGATGCCAAAAGGGGCCACTACATGATCCCATAAGAGAATCCATGGAGCTATCTAAAAGAACTAAATTATAGTAAGTAACCTTTATTTTTCAGAATTCAGCGAGTTCTTTTTCAGTAACCTGGGGTGTAATTTACTCATCCAGCCCTGAAGACTTGAATTCATTCAAAGTCACCAGGTATTTACTGACCATCCCCTTTATTCTGGCCTGCAGTTCTCTCCTCCACCTGGGCACAGGTTCCCTTTTTGTGTGTGAAGATGCGGAGGGGGCGGGATAGAAGTTGAGAATTTCTGTCTCCTACTAACATTTCACTACTTTGGAGCCACAGAGGCTGATTCCAGTCATACAAGGAGAACAGTGCCTTATTTTTAGGTGAGAATGGGATAGGTTACAAACAGGAAGGTTACCTTGATTTGATTAAAACATGCAAGGGACAACACTGGAATTTCAGTACAGGAGCACTCCATTAATATGAAGACTTTTATGACCTGTCCTTGCTACACCCAGACATTAAGCACCAGGGAGGAGATGGGAGGATCCTATCGCAGCTGGAGCAGTCCTTGTGTCTAGCTTTTTCACCTTTCCTACCTTCCCAGAGTGGTCAGAAAAGGGTAATTAACTTAAAGGTGTAACTCGCAGGCCTTGATTTTACGTCTTTGTGGTGCAGTGAATCCTCAGGACATGCCAAGGGCCTGTCCTCCCGCTCAGAGCAGCAGAAGATTCCTTGTGGGGGTCCATTCTCTTTTTGCAGGGGGTCGTGGTCCTTGTTGGTTTTTTTTTTATTTCCTACTACTTCAGTGTGTGTGCTGTGCTTGCCTCCTGCCATACAGTCTTCTGGGTCCCCCAGAGCAGTAAGGGTTAGAGTTACTACCCCAGGCATGTGGTGCGTGGGTTTGTTGGGCACTTGGCCCATAGAACAGAGGCCTGAGCAAGAACAGCTCCTGCTGGTGAGTCTTCATGCAGAGACCCTATTGGGTGGTATTGGTTCTTGGAACCCGTATTGAACACTGCAAGCTCCCAAACAATTAACTCCCTGTCATCACAGAGGCCTCTGGCACCTCTCAGTTCCTCCTGCTCCCTGCCTGGGTCATGGTATCATGTAGCTTTTCGAGGGCTTGATTTCTTCATCTAATTTGGGGCATGGGATTGGTAGGGTGGGACTTGGTGGCCTGTGTCAGACAAGACCATTTCTCCCTTCTGACGTTGACGGAGATCCTCTCCTAGGTCTCTGGGTTTCTCCCCCTTGCCCGTCGCAGCAAGGGGAAGCTGAAGGTTTGCTGCAGAAGAGTAGAAGTTGGCAATGGCAGAGGCAGGTCTGGGGCTCAGTACAATGAAGACCCTGGGGAGAGCAAAGCGACCTGCCCTGTCAATGCAGTTGCTGGGTGGTGCCCTTTTTGGGTAATTTCCCGATGCAGGAAGGAACTGGTGCCAGGAGCTCTGGGCAAAAGTGTGAGATTTGGAACAAGCTCAGTTTACTAACCCGAAGGATAGAATATTCCTCCAAAATAGTGATGGGATTCCTGCCAGACCAGGGTTGAGTGACTCTTCCTACTCTCATATTGGAGTCTGTTACCAGCTGTGCTGTACCAAGACAGAGTAACTGTCCTTGAAGCTGCTGGCTTGCCCCGGATCCCACTGCTCAAAGGTCTGCGACTGACACTGCCCCTTCAACTAGAGAAGCACTTGTCTCTTGCTGTCCGTACATAAGTGAACTGCCTCTGGCTCCAGCAAAGCAGGCTTCAGTCCTTGGGGTTCCATCCTCCCTCCCTGTTCTTGGGCACAAGTGAAAATGTAGTTGGCTGCAGACCTCATCTGCAAAGGGAATTGGTCCCCAGCCCAAGCTCTGGCTAAAGATGCTGTCCAGAGTCATGGCTACTATAGTCTTTGGGCCACTGCTAGCCGCTCTGCCCTCACCAGAAGTGGCCATGGCCCAACTTGTCTTTATTAGAGACAGGTTGCAGCTGCACATCATGGTTGGCTTGTGTCCCTGCTGCCTCTATGCAGGATTTGTCTGTGCTGTGTATGTGCTGGCTGTAGAGGAGGTGGAGCATGGATTGTCCTCCACTAGGGCCACTTCCAGGGAGGGAGACTGGAACCCCAAGGACTGAAGCCTGCTTTGCTGGAGCCAGAGGCAGTTCACTTACGTAAGGAAGGCAAGAGACCAGTGCTTCTCTAGTTGAAGGGGCAGTGTCAGTTGCAGTCTTGCAACAGTAGAGGAGCTGGCTTCTGCTCCCTGCAGTGATGCCCCAACAACAAACAAAATGCCACTGGTCCTTCTAGTTGCTGCAGTAAGGGACAGAGCAGCTAGGTGGGGTCTTGAAGTATGGGAGACCCCATCCCAGTTCTGGATACTAGGGTGCACAAAACATCTGGAATCTCATGAGCATCTCCTGGGCTGGGGCTGCTGGTGCAGGTGGGCACCCTGCTTGCAGCAGCTCTGGGAAAGGAAAGGCTGGATTTGGAGAATCCAGGTTCTGCTTTGTGCAAGATGTTTGGTAACTTCCTGCCGTCTCTTGCTCATGGGCATTCTGGATAATAGTGTTGTGGATTGTGAGGGTCTCTGCTGTATTAAGGTGTTGGACTTTTTGCAGTGAGGCAGGTGGTGCCATGGCTTTCCCTAGGGAGTCTAAAGGAAGGAGATGCAGCCCCCTGTTATGATCCACTTGTGCCCACACTCCCCATAAGAACAGACAAAGACACTCGTTGGGGTAAAAGGCCTTGGCCGCAACTTTATTACAATATATATAACTTGATCAGACCAAATGTTAAAGAACCTGTGTGCATATAGCGGAGAGGAACCATGCTACTCAAAGCAGGTAAAGAGGGCTAAGCTAAACCTCGCCCCCCTACCCGGGTGAATCGACTCTTCGAATTCACCCTCCCCTTGGGTCAGGCCGGGTTGTAACCCCAAGCCAGCCGCTCCATGCCTGGGCTCGGGCCTCTGACCTTAAGACCCCGCCGCTCCCCATGTGGTAATGGGGTACAAGCGCGACCCCCCAGCTCTTAGGGAGCCTTACCACAGCATGGTTCCTACACCGCTAACCGCCACGAAAGGGGGGAGGAAAAGTTACTTCACCCCTTTCCCCCACACAGGTATTCCGAAAAGAGGTATGAACAACAGCCCTCTATCCCCCAACCAGAGAGACTTCCCCATGGCAGATAACTGTACACCATCCCATATGAAAGGCCTGCCCCAGGCTCACAATCCGTACATGGGTATCACCCAGTTGCTGTACACCATCCAATATGAAGGCCTGCACCCAGCTCATGATCTGTACATGAGTACCATCCGGTCACCCCAGCGTCCCCCAAACGCCTGCACCAGGCTCTCGATCCGTTCAAGGGGCACCACTCGGTCACTCCAGCGTCCAATAAATGCCAATGTACAATGCTAGGGGCCCCCGAGCTGTCAATTCGGTGATGTTCCCTCTCCTTTCACCCGTGTGCACCCCTGCACTGCGTACGCCGAAATCATCTTCCCCACATGATGATCCTCCCCACATGGATTCGCCTGATCATATTCACTCAAACAATTACTGTGATTGCAGGTGCCACAAATTGAGGTGCTCCTGGCGGTATAGCCTAGCTGCTTTCCAAAGCCTGAGGTAGCAACGTGGCATTTAGCCCACCGTTCAATGGCCCGCATCTCCAAACATCTGGCAACCGGTCCGTGCCTGCGGGTGACAAACATAATAGCTGTGTGGCCTGGGGCTCGAAGGCAACATTCCCCCCTAGCCAGCCAAACCTTTCCTAAAATTGGCATGAAATTGGATTGTTTGTCCCAAATGCCCCAGCGAGATGCCTGAAAAGAGGGCCCCGTAATGGGCGAACCTCCGGGTATTACTCCCGGGCAGTACCACCCGGATCCCCCCAGGATGAAGGCACCTGTTCACTGAAACACAATGGCCTAAATCTCAGTTGAACAAGCCAATCCGATGCCCGACAAGAGGGCCCCGTAATGGGCGAACCTCCAGATATTACTTCCGGGCAATACCACCCTGACCCCCTGGGATGAAGGCACCAGTTCACTGAACCATAATGGCCAAAATTGCTGTTGAACAAGTCAATCCGGGGCAGTGCCCCACCACCCTGATCCCCTGGGATGAAGGCACCAGTTTAACTGCACCACAATGGCCAAAACTGTAGTTGAACAAGCCAATCCGGGGCAATAACTGCCCTGTGGAGCTGATAGGTCATGTGGGTCGGCCACCCCATGCACCTTCTTACAAAAGGCACTAGCTGCCAGGCAACACCTTATGCTGCTTGGTGCAACCCCTGGCAACACAAGCATGCCGTGACACCATCATAGCGCTAGAAATGGGAGCCTTAGAGCACGCGTTTTTTCTGCATTCCCCCATCTCCACCAAGACTCCGGCATGACCTCTGGGTCGATGTGGCCGCCGAGCATGAGGGAACGGAACCGCTCCATCTGAAAACAAGAGAGGGAGACAGCCATATCGTTGCACTTAGCCGAGAAATACATATTATTGGGACTTCCTCACCTTTATTGGCGCTTCAGCCCAGACCAGTGATCCAGACAGAAACTCTGCAGCTTGGTTGTCAGACCCACAATTCCAGATGCGTCAGACCCCAACTCCCGAGGCCAGCAACTGGGTCATAACCCCCGGCCTGTAAGAGTTCCCGAGACAGTCAGGACTTGGAGGGGAACTGTGCCGTTACCGATAGACCAAGGCAAAACAGCCTCAAGAAAAATTTTGTCTTGTGAAACATGACTCAAGCAACTGGAACCGGTGGATTCTGATTGGATACACCCAGAGGATACCGGCGATAATACCCCTTTTTGGGAGAACCCCTCTCCCACCTGACGGGAACAAACACAGTTTCTCACGACGCAGAGCCATTCCCTCCTGAAGGGAATCACCACAATATGGTTATGAAAACACCGGGGTCTGTGGTTGGTATGAAACAATGCTGTGAAAAGGCAAAGACACACCGACCCGGTGCTCTGGTGATTCTCTTCTGACATTGAATGGCAGCGACTTCCCAGGAGAAAAAGTTATAACATGCTAAGAGTGATGTGCCCACTGAAATGCAGAGTAACCTCAACAAGGTGAGATTGTGCCAGGGATAAACTTTTCCATGCTATGGCACTGGTGCAGAAAGAAACACTGCCCTGAGCCTTGAGGAAAGGGCAGGATATAGGTTTAAATATATACGGGCATGTGCCAACACCTTCAGAGCAGCTGTTTGCACTGGCTTCAGCAACGTGCCTGGCACACGTTCAGTAGCCCCAGGTGCAGCATTTATTGAGCCATCCTCAGCAGCATGCAATGCAGCGCTGGATCCTCCTGTAGCTAGGTAAGAACTGGGGCTGCATACAGACTCCTCAGAAATAGCCTGTAATTCTGGGGAGATGGTTGGTCTGGCTAATGCTGTACTATCCCAAGTAGAGAGACAAAGGTCTCTCTTCCCCTCCTAGATTTCTAGCCCCTTGGAACAGGGACTTGTCTCACAACTGCCACATTGCTGGTACTGGACTAATAACTTGTGTTCTGTCCATTCGTAATTGGGAGCTCCCAGCACAGCACTGCCTCTTTTCCTGACTGACTAACACTTGACCCATGGTTCCATATGGCGGCAGCACTGGGTTTATGTACAGCTATATGCGTCTCGGCTTGAGTAGTTTGTGTCTTGCACTACTGTAAGTTCTCAGATGAGAGATTCCTCCTCCCAAAGCGCTTGGCAGTAACAGAGGCTGCTCTGGAATGGAGAGGGAGACCAGACTCTGAACCGCTGGGCAGAAAGGTGTGGCTGTGTTTCTGGTAACACTTAGCAGATACACCCCAAGCCCAGATTGTCCCATTTTGGGACTCTGGATCCAGTTGTCCTTTGCCAGATCTGGCAGTTAATGCCAGTGAAGGTTGCATGCTGGACGATCAGAATGAGAAGGCTGAGTTAATGGTGAACAGGACTGAATGCTGACGTGATGCTCCTTTTGGGGCTTGGGTTGCTACCTCTGCATATGACAGACAGTACTTCTCATGAATTTGGAGGGGGCCTGGCCCTATAAGTGCCTCCCCTCCCGCTGTGGCCACAGGCCGCCATGTTTTGGCCTTCTCAGAGGTGGAAACCCTATCTGGGACTGGCCAGGCAGGAAGGCCAATCTCTTCTTCTGCACCCCAGCCCCATGGCCTGCTTTCCCTGGAACTGAGCGGAACTAAGTGGATTGGCTCTGACCCCATGGGAGTATTGTCCTAGCACGGTGTCTTGCCTCCATGGCTGTGTGACCTACTACTTCTAACTCTGGGAAGGGTCTCGGAGCAGCAGTTCCCAAATCCTTTGGACTAATAGACATAGTCCTCAATCTCTTGAAGATCTCCATGTGGGATGGGCACTGCATCCATGGATGTAATTGCCTTGAACTCCGTGAGTGTGAATGCTTCCCCCCTCCTGAAGTTTTGAGACCCAAAGAAAGAGCTTCCAGCAATTCTGTGCTTCAGGTACAAACCAAGTTGGGGGGGAGGGAAGAAACGGGATGGTGCCCTTGTATTTGTTAACTAAATATTGCTACTTCAGCTCCATCTAATTTGCAGAGCAAAGGGTTTTGGGGTGGGGGAGACTGTCTTGCTGGAATATCAGGAGAGTTGGTGGAAAACATGCTCTGCGTCAGGCCTGGCTGGAGTGTGTTGCCTGCTGAGAGGACAAAGGGAAAACTGACCTTTTTTAAGGAGTGGACATTGAGGCTGGGGTCCTTTTTATTAGGATCAGATTACAAGATTGGGGTTATAACTCTAGCATCCCAGAGTGGAGTTCTGACCAGATGAAGGAGCACTGACCTCTAAAATGAGGTCTTGGGTTCAATACAGGATCTTGGCTTTAAAGGGTGACTTTGTTTATGCAAGGCGTGGTGTAGATAATCTTGCAAAGCAGCTGTGCAAGTTCTGTCTGTGGGTGTTAACAGACAAGATGGGGGTCCCCATTGGCCCCCCTTTGCCCTCAGTTTACTGCTTATGTGAAGGGCGGCCACCAGATGTTTGGCCAGGGGTAGTTCTGCACGGCATCATCCCCAGAAAGGTGGAGCACTCCATGTTGGGTGACTGGCCCAAACTGGGGTAACGTGCTGCCCTGAGGCCACCACTTGCCTGATTGGGAGTGCCACGGGGGCAGGCTGCGTTCACCACCATATAGCTGCATTAGTGGTCTAAAGCCGTTGCAGGAGTGACCGCAACTCTATGGTGGGGGGAGGGAGGCACAGGCAACTGCCACTGGGGGTCTGCTGGCCTGTGTGTTGGGATCCCCGAGGCGGCTGCAGGAGGGGACGATTGCAGAGCAAATCCGGTTGACTCCTAGCTTGTGTGTTAACACTCTGCTTGCCCTTATTCCTGGAACTCCTTTTCTGAGTGTATATGCTCTGCTCCCTCCCTTCAGAAACCTCTTACTCTAGGCTTTCCCTAGCTCCAACCCCCTCCACAGACTGCTCACTGCTGCTCCTTCACCTGTCCTATCATTCAGGGTTCCCTTCTCCCTTGGAACCAAACAGCTGCACCTTTTGACTTTTCAGCTTCATGAATATACCCCTCTTCCCTCTTCCTTGTCCATCCTAGATTGTTTTAATTATTGTTCAGTGCCAGGCACATTGTTGGTGCTATATAAATGATAGGAGTGCCTTTAACGAGTGAGAAAGCTAATGCACAGTTGTTTGGAGCTCCTAGCAGGTGTTGCCATGTGGAAGCAGAGAGAATCTGAGGGGAGAAGGAGGCTGTCTATTTGCTGAGTAGAGATTTGCCCTTGATTGGTCACCAAGTATAAATTTGGAGTCTGTGTGCCATTAATTTGCTTTATAGATGGGAACATGCAAATTCTGAAATTATTCCATTATTCCTCTAAGGCTTGAAGTGGGAATAACAAACCCTTCTTCAGTAATAAATTTCTACCATTTCAAATATACTTCATTGCTTATTTGATAGATTTTGGTGATGGTGGGTGGGGTTTGAGATCCAGCATTCCCCTACCACAACACTTTGCCCAAAGTTGTACCACTGGCTACTGCACAAGGTGGGTAGCTAGCTTTAGTCTGCCAGTACTGTGCCATCTTGCCCGTCTCTTGGGCAGGGAAGGAGGGCACATTGAGGAATGACTAATGTACACCTGGCCAGCACAAGTGTGTTCTGCCTGGCCACGACCACTGCCCCTTCCTCACCCCGGGCTCTGGTGCTGGCAGGGACTGAAGTCTGACTTGCTGTAGCCACCCATTAGTCATGGCCTTGTAGAACCTGGTTAGGGGGATCCACTGGTTCAGTGCATTTACCTTCCTCTGGAGAAGGGAAGGAGTTGCCATTTCAAAACACAGCAGGAGTCTCGGGGGTCTCCTTCAAGACTTCAGACTTGGTTTGACTTAAGCCTCATTAATGCTTCGAGACTGAAATCTGGGTCTGGGGAAGCCATAATTGCTGTCCCAGTGGCTACTGTTGCAGGACTGTATTCCAGCTCTGCTCCAGACAGGGGTTGGGGTCTGAAGTGAAGGCAGCTAGATAGTCGCTGCCCCATGCAATTGCTTGCGCAGCACTGCCAGGCTGCACCAGCCAGCGGCTTCCCTTGACCTTGCTATTTCACTGATCTTTGCAGACTCAGCTATTGTGGGCTTGCTGGGTTTTTTAGGCTGGACTAGGAGGATGCTAGACCAGTCTGATCCCAGATGTCAAACACCAGTGAACAAGAGCACTGTCCTGTGTAAACTGGGTATTGGGGTTGGGCTCTGAGACGGCAGGCACACGCACACCAGATCCTGGTTTGGGCAGCTCCTGAGGACTGAAAAGCGGCTTTTGGAAACAGATACTGTGCAAACAAGCTGTTGCCTGAACAGGATGCTGACGGGTGGGGGCTGCTGCCCCCTGCTGGCTGAAACTTGCTTGGGAAATCCTGGGTTGTGCTGATGGAGGCCTAGCTGAATAAGGTGGGGGAGTCCGTGGCTTCTTTATTTATTTGTTTATTTACATTTTTTTAGCCGCCCCCTCATGCCGATGGCATCTCGGGGCGGCTTACAACACGAAAAAGAACAAGGGTATTAACAGCAATAAAATACAAAAATTAAAACCTCTAAAAATCCTCCTAAAAACCACCACCCCCTAAAATTTTATCCCGACCCACCCTCCCCTCCTCCAAAGGCCTGGGGGAACAGCTGGGTTTTGCAGGCCTGGCGGAAGGCCAACAGACATGGGGCCAGACGGCTTAAGAGGGACTTTGCTTGTCTCCCTGGAGAGTAGCTGCCTTTGGAATATCCATGAGCTTCAGGAATGAGGTTTTCTTTTTCAGGGGAGCTCTGCATAGTCCCACACATGGGTCATGAGCGCAGCAAGCAGCAGGTTTGGAATGTTCTCTAAAGCCGTTATCGGGAAGGAGTGCATGTGTCCCTCCGTGGGGATCCTCACAACTGGTATAAGGGGGTGGGGGCTTTACGATGCTGCCTCCGTTCCTTTCAGACGCATCTCAGCACAGTTAGGAATAGCTGAGCTTTCTCCAAAGTTTATTAATTGTTACACTTACTTAACTTAGTTAGATTTTCTTTTCTAGTCACCTGATAAGACAGTTCTTTGATGTCTTCAACCCTAAGAAGAGAGCTGGTTTTTAAAAGTATGTGAGCTGCCCTACTCAGTTCTCTGTCACAGACAGACATGACAAGTGCTTATCTTGCCTCGAGGAAGGACACGTCCTGCTCCATAGGTAGAACTTTTACCCCTAGAGCAGGGGAACCTCTTCCCTCCCGGGGGCGACTCTGAAAGCTTGCACAAGCTCCGAGGGTCACACAGATGTTGGGGCGGGGGGTGTTTAAGGGATGCACTCAAGAAAAGGAGGGCCCAAATCCTGGATCTGTCCCCTATCCTTGTCTGCATTCCCTCATCTCTGCTCCCTTCCCTTCCGCTCAGTTTTTCAGTGATTGGCGATAAGAACTGGATCCAAGGGCCAGATCCAGGAAGTGGGAAGGGGCCACATAAAAAACTTGCTGCGGGCTGCATTTGGCCCCTGGGCCTGATGCTTCCCACCCCTGGCCTAGAGCATTGAAAGAGAGTCTGCTCTTTCTGTGAGCTATGCTCTGGAACGGGCAAGGTCTGGAATGCTGACGAACTGCAAGAGCAGCTTCAACACCACCCCAACCTTCTGTGGCTAAAATGCCCATGGGCAGAGGCCCAAATTCTCCTCGGAGGAGGAGGGGTGCTGGACCCCCCCCCCCCATATCCAAGGGGAGGGAGATGGCAGATAAACCCTCAACCCCTGCCTCAGCCGGTACCGCAGCAGCAGAGGGTGACCTGGCGGGGACTCCCTCCCCGGAGCCATCTCCCTTGGCACTGTACTTTAGTGTCTTGGCTCTGGTAGCCTTTCCTTCTCCAGAGGTGAAGAAAATGAAAATGTTAATCTCTTCTCCAGTGTTAAAGAAAAATTTCAAAAAGGATAGACTCTAACCTGAGAAAAAGAGGCGAGAGAGATTGCCACAAGAGGGAGCCCCTCTGTAATCTCGCACCCTGGTCCTAGCATCATGCCATTGCCTACTATCCCTCTTACAGCCCCCTCCAGGGTCCCAAACGACCTGTTCAGGCAAGCTCTCCGGCTCCCAGCCTGGCTTTAGACTCTTTCTGGTCAGTCCTTGCTCTGCTGGTGAAGTCACAACTACCTCGTCTCTCCGCAAGCTGCTACTTGTTTTCCTGGCATCCTGCACTGATGGGGACCAGCTTGGCTCCTACCTGGGCTATACTCAAGCCCTGGTCCTCAGGCGAACCTCCCGGTTCTGTCTTTGGTGCTCCTTGGTAATATCAGGCCAGCTATGCCGCTTCTCTGCTGGCCGGCCACCTGCATGTTGGTTTCCAGCGGCTGGACGGCTTGCTGCAGCTGCTCCCCTCTGCAGACCACCTCTGGTTGCCTGCTTGTCCTCTGGCTGGGGTGAGGGCCCTCCTACCACCCCACAGGTGTCAGGCAGGCACACCTGTGCCCTCTGCTCTCACTAGTTGCCCTCATTTGCAGCTTCTGCCTTTTTTAAAGAGCCCACCTTCGTGTGGCCCCGCCAGTTCTTAAAGTGACAGGTGCCTTAGGCCACCCTATGGTGGCCTAAGGAAAGCACAAATAAAAAACACACCACTTACAATTTGAGCCAGTACTCATACCTGACTCTCCACAGGCACTTATGCCTAGTTCTGTAACTTCATCGGCATCCCTCCCATCTAATGAACTAGGCCTATTCGCATCCAACACGGATTAAGTATTGGCTAAGATCAAGGACATGAGGATTTCACTGGGCTTGGGAGTTCCTTCTAAGACCAAAAGAAGGTACGATACGACTCCATCGTGGCGATCTGCAGGATACTCCATGGACTACATCCAGCAATCTAAAATATAGTCTCCATCTTCTACCCCGTGCCACCCCCAGTCTCAAACCAAAAGGTCTTACAAGCCAAAACAAAGACCTAGACCCTTCTCTAATTCAACGAGCAACTCAGGAAAATCAAGGTTATGGGTTTAACAAATGCATCAAGAGCTCTGAACCATGCACTAGAAACCTTTCACTTTTTCTTTTAGACTTTCCTCGCACATTAATATATGGTGTCTAGTAGATAGATAGGTTTATTTCAGCAAATTTGCTATATAAAGTATACATCAACACAACACATCACAAAATACACATAATAAATAAATAAATAATACTCTCTGCTTTTCAATAAAACAATCATACAGAGAAAACCTAAAATCGTATACATGTAATATCCAGATATAACAAATTCAAGATTCAAAGTTCAAAAGGGCAGGGAGCTGACCCTTCTCAAGCAACTCTGCCCTCTCGACCTAGCACTAGGAGAAACATAGCCACTGTTTTAATTGTTGACATATCCGTAGAAGCTATTAGGAGTTCATAAGTCTCTCCTGGGGAAGCTATTTCCGGGGTTACCACAGAACTCAACCACAGTTTCCTAAGCTCAGCGTATTGTGGGTACTGCAATAGGAGATGGGGGAGGGTCTCTATCACATCTGGGCATCTCCCGCAGGTTCTTTCCTCTTTAGGGACCTGTTCTCTTCTCCCCCTAACCTCTGCTCTCTCGAACAGATTAAAGCGAAATAGCATCGCCATTCTCCTAAGCCTAGGGTTGTGAAGCTGCTGTAGATACAATTCCAACCTGGCCTCCGTTTTTAACCCTTTAAACTTTGTTACGAGCAAGAAGTTCAAAGTCCTTTGCGTGGGCCCACTTTTTTAGACGTACTCTAAGTTCTTGTTTGGGTAATCTGTGGTCTGGGATCTCGGTGCTCCCTGGAATCCCAGTACCATTCACTGTGAGGGGAATTGTGCCAGTCAATTTCTTTAAGTGTGAAATCCACGGGTATGATGGCACTCCCTGAGGACGCTTCTGCTCAAAATAGCAGCTCTGTGCCAGACCCATTTCTCCTCTTGCCACTTTATCCC
>QEPC01002020.1:2797949-2811148 GCA_003113815.1 Sphenodon punctatus
GTAAGGTTTCCCTTCGGGCTTAGCCTCACCACTGCCCTTGTGTCTTGATGGCGCTGCACTATTAGCTCTAGCAGTTCCGGCGGCATCCCCATTTTCCTCAGCTTACCCCAGAGACGCTCTCTGTTTACTGAATCAAATGCTTTTGAGAGATCTGTGAAAGCTACAAAGAGGTTCCCATGTTTTATAACCACATATTTGTCTATAAGATGTTGTGAGATGAAACAATTATGCATTGTGGATTTGCCCTTACAAAAGCCCGCCTGTTCTTCCCTTAGTGGGTGGTCCGCTTCAACCCATTTCCTTAGGGCTGCCAAAAGTATCCTAGCATACAACTTGGCTACTATTGGAAGTAGGCTAATTGGCCTATAACAGGCTGGATCTAATGGATTACCTTTCTTGAAAATAGGCACTATAACTGCTGTAGCCCACTCCTGCTGAATCTCCTTTGTATAATTAATTAGAGTAAACAATCTTGCTAGGAGCAGGATCCACCAACTCGCAAACTGTTTGAAGATCTCAGGGGGTATATCATCTTTTCCTGGGGCCTTCCCTGCTGCCATCTGGGTCACGGCCAACGCCACCTCCTCTATGGTCTCGAGTAACTTAGAGGTTATAGAAAGAGGATCTACCATTCAATTTTATTCTTTTCACCACCCTGTCCCTTTTTTTTTTAGGGACCCATCTAACAACACAGTATTGTCAGAAGAAGTTGATACAAGTTTAGGAGTAACGAGTTTGATTTGAAATACTTCTTGGTCTCAAAAAAGATGGAGACCTTAGACCAATCCTAAACCTTAGACACCTAAACAAATTTGTTAAATCATTTACATTTAAAATGTTCACCTTGGCTTGGATTCTCCCATGTCTACGAACAGGGATATGGTTTGCAGCTCTCAATTTACAAGATGCATATTTTCATATTAATATCTGAACATCTCATAGGAAATATTTAAGATTTGTTTGTGACCAAAACCATTCTCAGTACACACAGTCATTCCCTTTGGTCTTTCTGCCACTCCAAGAGTTTTATTAACTGCCTTGCCCCTGTGTCGGCCTACCTAAGAAGCAGAGGCATTTCTGTGTTTCCATATCTTTACTGACTGGTTACTATTATCTGACACTGTTCAACAGCTTACTGAACATTTACAATTTGTCTTAGACCGTCCTTCAATAATTTGGATTTCTAATCCGTTTTCAAAAAATCCCGACTAACCCCATCCCAATCAATTTGGTTCATAGGTGTGCAGACCTAGATTTCATCAAACTGTGTTCCCTCCATGAGACAGAATCAACATTGTTTGGGACTCAATCAAAATAAACCAAAAGCCACAACAGATGGTGTGCATATTCCTACAAATTCTAGGCCACATAGCCTTTACGACCCTAGTGGTACAACATGCAAAAATCTGCATGTGACCTTTCCAGTACTGGCTGGCCTGGGTAAACATCCCATCTCAAGATCCACTAACAAAGCTTATTACTATCCCACCCTCTATCCTCAAAACTTTTCAATGGTGGACACTGGAAGAAAAGCTACTAAGTCTTCCCTCCAAATATCACAGACCATAGTCCTCACCGATGCCTCTCTTTCTGGATGGGGAGCTCATTGCGAGGGTATGAAAATCAGTGGCCTGTGGAATGAATACCTGGAAGAGTACATTACACAATAACCTGCTAGAGCGGCCAGATCAGCTTTAAAAGCAAATATTTACCCAGAAAAAAAGAGTCCTTTTTTTTTGAACTGATTTTCACCTGATGGTTGTTGTAGTAATAAACACTGATAAATTAGAAAATAAAAACTGAAAATGAAGGGCTCTAGTCTTCTGCAATCTCATCAAGGAATGGGAATGCAAAGATAGACCTTTTTGCAACCAGTGCCAATACAAAATGCAGCTCTTCTCTAGAAGAGTGGGTCATGGCATCCATTCCATAGTAGATGCATTTCTTATCCTATGGAACAAATTCCTTATGTATGCCTTCCCTCTAATCTCATTCATTCCCAGGATACTGAGAAAAGTGAAGACAGAGGAATCTTGTATGATCCTGATTGCTCCAGCATGGCCCCAACAACCCTGGTATTTTGATCTTCTAACAATGTCCAAGGGAGTCCACAAACCCTTACCTTTCCTCAAGGACCTGTTATCACAGAGCAAAGGCAGGATGCTACACCCCGATGTCAGGCCTCTACACCTCACAGCCTGGCTTCCGACCCTTTAGAGGAAATATAGAGTTGGGTATTCCGATCCGGTTCTTCAAGTGCTCATTAATGCAAGCAAGCCTGCAACAAGACCGGCCTATTCGCATAAGTGGACTAGATTTTCTCATTGGTCTGCATTGAGGGATGAAGATCCTCTATCATGTCCTATCCCAGTCATTTTAGACTCTCTCTGGCATCTCTAAGATAAAGGACTTCTGAATTCCTCACTTTGGAATCACCTGGCAGCTATTGCTGCATATCATACTTGCATTGATAGAAAGTCTGTTTTCACCCACGATAAAGTAAAGATCTTAGGAGCCTAAATAACATGTTCCCTTGAAAAGCAACCTGCTCCATCTTGGTATCTAAATGTAGTTTTAGCAAAACTTTTGTGTTTCCGCCCTTTGAACCTCTTGCACCTTGCTCACTCCATCATTGGTCTCTAAAGACCATGTTTTTAGTAGCCATTACTTCTGTCTTCACGTAGGGTATGTGAACTGAATGCTCTTTGTTGCGAGGCACCCGTTATTGGTTTCCACAAGGATAAAGTGGTTTTGAGAACTCGTACCTCCTTCCTCCCTAAGGTAGTTTTGGATTTTCATGTCAATTAAAAATCAACTTACCTGTTTTTATCAAAGATCCATCAGATGACAGAGAGTGGAGATTACACTCCCTAGATGTTAAAAGGACTCTATTTATTTATTTTTTTACTTAGAACAAGGGTCTTAGATAAAGATAAAAAAAATCTTTTTGTTTCCTTTTGCAGATCATAAAAAGGATAGAGCGTTATCCTCTCAGACTCTGTCTAGATGGATTAGGGAGTGCATTGTAGAATGCATTTCCTTAGCATGGACGACCTTACCAGAAAATTTGTGGTCACACTCCACTAGAGCGAAGGCTACCTCCACAACCTTTCTAAGTCGTTACAATTGTTGACATCTGTAAATCTGCAGTGTAGGCATTTACTAAACTGCCTAACTGAGTCAAACCAATGGTCCATCTTAGCCCAGTATTGTCACAACCTGACACGGCAGCAAGGGTTCCAAATTCGGGTCCAAATCTGGCTCTTCCAGGGTCTCAGGCAGAGGCCATGCCGGTATGCTACCTGAGACCCCTCCAAGCCCCCAGCAAAGGCCTCCCCCAGGTGTGCTACCAGAGGTCCTGAAGTGGAGATGCCGGGGATTGAACCTGGGACCTTATACATGCAAAGCACACGCTCTTGCCATCCCCCCCTACCCCCTTACATACTTCCACCAAGCACTATTGTATAGATGTTATGTCTCCATTGGATGCACACTTTGGGAGAGCAGTTTTGCAATCAGTTTTTGCATAGAACGTCTAGGGCCCAGGAGATTATTACTGCCTTATACTCTCCCATGTGTGGGACTATGTGGAGCACCCCTGAAAAAGAAACTGAAGTTACTTACCTGTAGCTGTAGTTCTTGGAAGGGAAGCTTAAACTCACCCACCTCCCCCTCCTTTGGAGTCCTGTGTAGCCCATAGGAGGCATGAGGCGAGGCTGGAAGGAACTGAGGCGGCAGTGCGCATGCAGCCCCTCCCTTTGTACCCTCGGAATGCACAGGTGCGAGGGATGTGCGACAAACACTCCGAAACTGCTGCTTGCTGTGCTCACGACCCATGTGTGGGACTGTACAGAGCTACAGCTCCAGTAACGTTCATTTTCTCTTCTCTCTCGCCTAGCTAGAGCCAGTGCTGCTCTCCAGTCCACACAAGTCTTTAGTCTAATGAGTTAAAGTGTTAGAAATCATGGTCCAGGGGAAGGATGCCTGTGTGGGAGGGCTGGGATACCCAGGCTGGAATTGTATAGCAGGGGAGTGCCTTACTAGATGGATAACATGGTGACCTGTTGGGTGCTTCTCCCAAGCCCCCGTGATTGGCCACTGTCCGAGACAGGATGCTGGGCTCGATGGACCGTTGGTCTGGCCCAGTATGGCACTTCTTATGTTCTTATGAGAGTTACTTTGAGTGAATCCCTACAAGAGCAATCCAAAGAGAGAGGGTGGTTGCTGTGTTGATCCCAAATGTAAGAAATGGAGATGCCGTGGTTCAGTGATATGTTATTGGACCCACTTCTGTTGCTGAGCATATGCAAACCTTTGGGCCATACAGGGCCCTTCCGCAGGCATGTAGCAAGTCAGAAGCCCTGAGGAAGGGCCACGTGTGACTCAAAAGCTTGCACACACTCAGCAACGGAAGTGGATCCAATAAGAGATCATTTGAACTATGTCTCCATCTCTTATAAGAGTAATGGCACAGTGGGTGCTGCTTTGACTGACCTGCTGTTTTGTCTGCTGTTGTGCTTGCGAACTCGGCTGTGTGTAGACAAAGGGCAGGCAGGGCTGAGTGGGGAAGTCTGGCCCTGGTAGTTTGGTGACTCTCACTGGCTACTACTTAACAACCAACCTAACCTGTCTGCAACGCGTCCTCTCCTGTTCTGCTGGCTTCCCGTATTGCTGCCGCACTGGGCAGGGTCAGCAGGTCTGTACTGTCTCCATTAATAGAGTCCTAGAGACTAAGTTGCCAGAGAACCAGTCTGGCTTGCTGTTAGCAGGGCTGCTCAGATTGCATCATCTGCATAAACGGTAAATCCAGGTAGCTAAAGGAATACTGGGCTCCTCCTGCCTGCCACTATGTATGAAAGCTGTAGGTCTCCGGTAATGGAGGGTGTTGCTCGGCAGTGACCCTCGGGGACCTTTTCCTTGAACTTAAGCATGTTGGATGCCCTCAGTCGGCTCTTCCCTCTGTCTGGTAGGCTGCTACACCCTATAGGCCACTGCCCCACCCTCCCTCAATCAATTGCACTGATTGGATACTACCGTTTGGGATCTGTGCGTTTGCAAAGTTCCTGTGCAGGTTCATTATCTCTTCTACAACATTGTTTCTGACACTCACTAGCTCAGATCAAAGCTCCGAAGTGTTCACTGTGTTGTCCTGCTCTAAACCAATTGGATTTTAAAAACTGACGTTGTACTCAAGCCAAAGATGGAGCAGTTCTTGGGATTGGGCTGGTGAACTCAAGTACCATTGGCACCAGCTTGAACCCTCCTCCCCTCTCGGGGGTGGGGCCGAGGGGGAGGTTTAAAGTAGAGTGGGGATGAACACTTGGAGCAGACACCTGCAGAGCAGCTTCAAGGGGAAGGTGGCCTAAGCAGCAGTGTGGATTACTGGCTGGGGTAGAGGAATGAATGGGCAGATCTAAATGTCTGGCTGGAGTAAAGGGTCCCCAGGATCTAACCTCTGCTCCATGCCTTGTGTGGTCACCTACCACCAGGGGGGTGGGGGTGTGTGTGCGTGCGCACGCAGATGTTGGTGACAAGGGTCAGAGCAATAGGCTTGGCACTAGCACCTCACAAAGGTCCGAAACTGTGCAGAGGTCCAGATGCCACCAACAATGGGCACAATTCCCTCCTTCCTAGCAGGTGCAGTCTGGACCTGCTGGACAAGCCACTGCCTCTGATGCTGTAGGGAGGGGGTATCCTGTCTTGGAGTTGGCGGGGTGGGGCGTGTTGGGTCCCTTCTAGGTCTACGATACTAAGAGGGGAAATGGCTTGAGGAACCAGCTATGCTGCAGCCCTTTCCTCTTCCCTGCGTGTTTAACCCTGGGCAGCATGACTTCTGCTCTCCGCTCCCGAATCTTCCTTTTGGGCTAACAGCTGGATTTACCCTACAGCAATGTAGGGCCATTCTGGGGTTTACTTTGGTGAACAGAAGGACAGCGATAAAAAAATAAATAAATAAAGTAGATTAATGCTTTGATAAACGGAAGCAGAACTCAAAACGCTGCCTGCCATCCCTAATCCTCCTCCCACCCTGCTGTTGGCGATTTAAAACCATCAGGCTATATCCATTTACAAGTAATAATTGGGCCAAATTATCTTACTATATTTAGACCCATTTACTGGCTTATGTTTTAGTGTTGTTGTCTTAATCTTAAAAGTAAAGGGCCTGGGATATCCAATTCCCCCCCCCCCCATGTTTCTTTGTTAAACTGCTTATCGATAGTGGTCTCTGAGGTCTCTGGCCATAGGGTAGTGAAGTCCCTGTACAGGAGTCCCTAATTTGCCCCTTTATTTGGCAACAACTCCCTAGGGTGGAGGCACCAAAGTGTCAAATACCTAGGCTACTTAGCTCCATCCCTCCCAGGAGGCCCCAAACAAGAGAAGAAAAGTAACCCAAACCAAGGGCCCCTAACAAGTCAACCCCAAGCAGGAGGGTGGCACATACCTGCTCTGAGCCCTGTGCTGCTACTTAGGGGGAGATTGGGGGTGGGTGTTACATTAACGTGACGAATCTTAGAACTCTTAACTGCTAATAGCATGAAATGGGTACGGAGTGAAGAATGAGATTCAGCCGTACATACAGATGCACACGCACCTCTGAGCATGTGTGTGTTGTGCGTGTATGTAGATCTTCTACTACATTGCCTTACTTCAACAGGCAGTTTTGCATATACATGTACGCTAATTTATTATTAACATAGCACATATATCTAATGCAGTGTATTTTCCTAATCAAATGATCTACTTGTGTGATACAAAATTTGGGTGAAAATCAGTAAAAACTGAATAATAGTTTTTGTAGAATCTGGGATGTTTTAGGTAAAAATTGGTTTGAACTGAAAAGCAAATGCAATCTGTATCCAGCATGCTTTGCTGACTGTTGCTTGGCGCCACCTTGTGGCTGACAGCACCTAGACTGTTGCTTGGTGTCCTCTAACCAGAAGAGTCAGCTGCGCTTCCTTCTTGAACCCCTGTCCTTGGGACTTTCCCAGCTGCCAACATATTGCACAGAGACCTGCAGGGACAGCCATTGGATTACAGGACTGGCTGTATCAACTTGTGCAGAGACCAGCGCATGTCACTGGGAAATAGCAGCTCCTATCTAAAAGCAACCCCTCCTCCCCTGCCAATTGGCCATTTCCCTGCCTTTCCCTCCAGGAGAGGGAAGTGCAAGACGGTCTCTCCACCAGTCTCTGACTGCTGTTCATCTTGCTACAGTGCTGGTTCCCTGGATCAGAGCCTGCCAACCAGTTGCCTGCAGAACTGGGCATGGCCATACAAGGCAGGTGGCTAAGTTCTGGCTGTTACTGGAGCCGCCTTCAGGGCAGTACGGGCTGGGGAGTGACAGCTGTGTGTACTGGGGTGCATATTGTCTGCCGTAGGGTCAGGATGACAGCTACATTTTAAATGAAATGAAATTTTGGTTGCGGGGGGTGGGGAGCTCCTGGGTTTAGGGAGCAGGATGGATAGATGTGTGTGTGGGCCAGTGTTGGGCCAACCATTTTATTGTGACTTACCCAACAATATAAGTAGAGCACCATTTGGTTAAAAAGTCTCTAGGACTCACTTAGGTGGCCTCCTCCCACTCCTGGCTAACTGGGCAGGAATGGAACGGATTGGGGAAGAGGGGTTGCTGGCAGGTGTCTCAACTAGGGCTGAAACACAAGTTCTTGGCAAGGGGGGAAATCACTGCACATGCACAAATGGCTGTCGCCCTTAACCAAAATGGCCATTTTGGTTAAGGACAATGGTCATTTTTGCAATCTGCTGCCCTTAACCAAAATGGGGGTGATAGCATTGCTGCCATTTTGGTTAAGGATCTTTTCCCCCCCACCAAGAACTTGTATCGGGTCTGAGATCTCAACCCACCAGTACTGGACATAGTGAGAAACCACCCTAGTCTCAACCTCTGTGAGGTTGTGGCTCGGATGCCACTTGGAAAGTGAATGCATTCCTCACCCCCCAGTCTCACACGTGGGCACCTGCAACTGTGTCCTAACCCCTTCTCTTCCCCCATTGTGCAGGGGAGCAGCTAGCTGTGTTCAGGGGCCTGGATGGACGGGCGTACGTGGTGGATGCCTACTGCCCGCACTTGGGTGCTAACCTGGCTGCTGGCGGTCACGTTGTGGGTGACTGCATTGAGTGCCCCTTCCATGGCTGGCAGTTCCGGGGCAAAGATGGAAAGTGCATGAGGATCCCGTATGCTGAAAAAGGTGAGTGCCTTGGTGCACAGCACGTCTTCCTGCAAAAAAAGGGCTGGAAAATGGAACCTGGGAAGCAGCTGGGCTGACTGGCATCCAGTCGCCCCTGTGCCAGCAGCCATGGCAAACGACTCCTGTACGGTTTTCTAGGATGAAGTGGGGACCACGTGCAGCCATAGCCCCTGGTGGCTTGGCTCCAGTCTGATCTGGAGCAGGGTCCTTCATCTCCTGGCTGGAGTCCCGATGCTGCTTCTAGTGCAGTGACCAGCTGCTTATTTTAGTGAGAGCAGAGCTATGCAGTCCCCTCAACAGATACTTGGCTCGGATTCCCTTCAGCCATGGCGCTGGGCACTGGGGCAGGGTGTTGCATAGTCTCCCTTAGCAAGTCCACCCAGGAGCACAAGCAGACTGTGCAGCTGCTGTGCTTCCCCGGCGTTGCTGCTCAGCCTGATCTGGTGCATGGCTCTGTCTTCTGCCGCGCCCCTTCCCACCAGCCACAGACGTGCGCATTTGGATGGTTTTGTAGTGCACCGCTGTGGGGCAGTGAAATTCAGACGTTTCCTGCAATACTTGGCTACCCTTCTTCTGTCCCAAAGACATCTGGACTCTGTAACACCCAGCGCTTGCTCCTCCTACTCCAGGGTTAATCTCCTCTGAAACCCCGCATCTTCCCTCAGTGTGGTGGGTCGATTCTCTGGCTCACTGGTGCGCTAGTCACCCCGGTAGCCTTGGTGCCAGTTAATTGAGGCTGCATTTTACCAATGGATAAAAGAGGAAATATTTAGCTTCTAAAGATAATTTTAGCACCTGTCTCTGGGTCAAGGGGCTCCTTCACAGGCTACAACAGGTGAAATCTGGTCCAAATGCTGCAGTGCAGCTGCTCAGCCTCCTTTCCACCCATTTCCGCAGGACTCAACGCATGCAGACATGCAAGTTGCATAGAAAACTCAAGATCCTTCTTGGCTTCATTTTGCATGTGTTGGTTTTTCAGTGGCTTAGATTCTGGACAGTCGTTCCTTGGTTACTACAGCTACTGCCAGTGTGAGCAAGAGTGGGCGTCTCCCCCCCCGCCCTGCCCCGCCCCTTGCTGAACTCTGCCCCAGCATATTTGCAGCTGTCATTCAGTCGTTGTGGACACTGCTGCTGGGAGTGGCAGTGCCTGGCCCGAGCTGACTCTCTTGCTCCTGTCCCTGCAGTGCCCGACTTTGCAAAGATCAAGACATGGCCGTCGTGTGAGGCAAATGGGCAGATCCTGGTCTGGTATCACTGCGATGGCACTGAGCCAGCATGGTCTGTCCCGGAACAGGAGGAAATCGCCTCACAGGAGTGGGTGTATCGTGGGCACACGGAGCACTACGTCAATGCACACATTGAGGTGAGGCACCAAGGGCATCAGCTCTGCCAGACATTCCTGTGTGAGCATGCCTGGCAGTGGAGGGCCAGGTGGGCAGGATAAGCTGCCCAGACTGGCTTGGCCAAGGAAACCTTCCTGCTGTCTGTAGAAGGGAGTGGGCCCACTGAGTTCTTGCAAGACCCAGACCACCCTCTCCAGTCCTTTCTCAAAAAGTTCCTCTTCCTGCTCCTGGGAGACTTATTGGTACTTCCCTTTTCTTGAGGGTCTCCTTTGGGCTCCCGGCAGTTCCTGTCCTCCTCCGGGCTGGGTGTAGTCAGACTGTTGACCCATTAAGTGTCTTTATGTGACTCCTTTCCACTTCCTGGATCAGGCCCCTGGATCCAGTTGTTATCTCCAGTCTCTGAAAAACCAAGCTGAAGGGAAGGGAGCAGAGATGAGGGAATGCACACAAGGAGCGGGGACAGTTCCATGGCACAGAGCCAGGATTTGGGCCCTCCTTTCCTTGAGTGCATCCCTTAAGCACCCCCCGCCCTAACTTCTGTGCCAGCTTCAGAGCTTGTGCAAGCTTTCAAAGTGCCCCTGAGAGGGAAAAGGTTCCCCATCACTGCATTAAGGGATTGTGTATCATGGGAATGCACTGACTGGCAGAGCCTGCTTGGGTTCCAGGTGCCAGGCTGGCCAATCTTGTGCCACCAGCAGGAGCCTGTATTGATTGTCACTTGCGCACACTGCCAGTCTGCATAAACCTCCTCTCCTGCCTGACCCTTGGTACCCGTCTAGGCTCTCTAGGGCAGGGTCAGTTGCTTATTGCATACTCACAGAGCCCCCAGTGCAGTGGGCCTAACCCTTGCTGAAACCTTTGTATAGTACACATGGATCTGCATGTGCACTGGCCCTGCAAGCCAACGTGCATCTAGGGGGCCTGTCCAGTAACACCTTTTGGCTTTGCTTCTGCCCCAGGAGATCCCAGAGAATGCCGCAGACGCTGCACATCTGGCATTTCTCCATGGGCCGGCAATCATGAGTGGTGTTGACCTCCGATTCACCAACTCCAGGCTGTGGGAATTTGTGAAGCACCACTGGAAGGTAATGACTCCACGCACATACACCCCCCCTCCCCCCCCAAATCAGGGCTGGCCATCTAGGATAGGTGGGGCAGGGTTGCAGGGAGGTGCATGGGGGGCAGGGGAGAGCAGCGAGCCCCACAGGAAATGCCTGCTCCAGTAGCCTCTGGGGCAGCAGTAGTCCTGCTGCCACTCCAGGCCCCACAGCTGTTGCCAGGCGCTTCTGGGGTGTGAGGTATTTGAAGGTACAAGGCCAGGGGGAAGGGCCGGTTTCCTCTATGAAAGACTGACTCTGCTGATTGCTAATCCTCTTTGGCTTCTTCACTTGCAAGGTACAAGAGCCACTTGCACACCCATGGTAACTCACCTCCTCATTTGGACTTACGCTGCTTCTCTCTCTCTCTCTCTCTCTCAGGCCAATTGGCAGCCTGAGCCTGAGCCCAGCAGGCACTGCTCCCAGATGGTAGTTGAGCACAGCTTGACAGTGTTTGGCAGGCACCTCCCCTTCTTGGATGTGATGGTCACTGCCAGGCAGGTAGGTAGGAAGCCGAGCTCCGATCCCAGCTTGCTGTGGCAAGGGGCCATTCCAGCACTCCTCATTTCTGGGACATGGTGGGTTGGGTTTTCTCCAGCATGTTGCACCATGAACTGCTTGGTGCCTGCAGCTCTGGGTCCCCCTTGGCCTTCCCAGCTGAACGAGTGCTGCTGCCCCAAGGAGCGGTGTCTCCTGCTAGAGGAGAATTCCTGGTTTGAATTGCAGCAACCCCCTCCACTATCTCTGAACCCAAGGCACTTGCAGCTGCTCTAGCTAAATGTAATCCCTTGGTCATTGTGCTGAATCTGGATTGCCAGTTAAAGGCAGCCTGGCACATGCTGAGAATCTGATTGAGCATTAAATGAGTACACAAAGCCATGGAGGGAAGGTAGGGGCTGCTATGTTGGTCTAGGGTGACCAGATATGCAAATTTTAGAGGACACTTATGAGAAATACAGGTTGTAGGGCTGCATTGGAACCAATGCAGCCCTGCAACCTGTATTTCTCATAAGTGTCTCTAACATCTGCATATCCGACCATCCCTTGTTGGTCCCATGTAGAGACGAGTCTTCAGTCCTCCAGATTGTTACACGCCAGATGCTGGGCAGGGGTATGTATGAGGGGGAAGTCATGAACATTTCAAACCAATACAATGGCAGTGGGGAGGGGACTGATCAGTGCAGGCTAGAAGAGATGCAGACTAGCAAGCCCTAGGTAGGGGGCTGTAGGAGGCCTCTCCTGTCCCCCTTGCAGGTGCTCAGCTCCCCCAGCTGGCAGTCGAGTGGATTGTAGGAGAGAAGGGAATTCTGGCAGCTCCACTGCCTGCTCTGTCAGGGATGGGGACAGGTTGGTGGGAGCTTGACTCTTGAGAGGAGCCTGTCAAGATGAGACTCCTCCCCCAGCACAAGGGAAAGGAGGGTGAGGTGCACAAGGAGTGATGGCTCCCAGACTCATTGCCCCATGAACTGCTGGAAGGGGAAAAGGGATTGATTGGGCAGGCTCCCCTTCTCTCCCATCCCAAGCTGATCTGGTCCCCACAAGAAGCAGTGATGACTGCCTGTGTGCATGTTCTCTCTCTAGGTAGGCCCTGCGCTAGTTTTTCTGGTCTTTGAACATGCTTTCCTGGGCCGTGGGCTCCTCCTGCAGAGTGTGACCCCTGTTGAGCCCCTGCTGCAGCATGTTGTCCATAGGATCTACTACCAGAGGAATGTGCCAGCTGTCATACCCAAGTTCATCCTTAAAGCAGAGTGCATTCAGGTGAACTCCTGGGGGGGATGCTGGGGAGGGCGGGGGAGATGTTGGGTGTGTGTGTGTTTTTTTAAAATTAAATTTATACCCTGCCCTTCTGTTAAGGCTCAGGGTTGCAAGGCTTTTGCTGGACATCCCTATTAATCCTAAGGATGACGGTATACCATAGACAGGCGGCAGGTTCTGAGGGCACTTCAGTGCTAGCGATCTTTACTGCTGCTAGCCTTGGTGGGTTCCAGTAGTTGCACTGATGCATAGTTAACAAAGGGATGGTGTTTTATTAGGGCTGCTAGAAGAAGCAAAATTAGTCGCTTAGGTGCAATACTTGAACAGCTGAGATTCCAGAGGAACAGTTTTAGACATTAGAAGGGTTTCTGGGCCCAATTCCGAGGTGCAGTTTTTGTTTTTTAACTAAGGGCAGGCGGCTCATCACTCACTCCCTTGAGCCAGGGCAGTGAGCACAGCCAGCGAGAGCCAGGTAGAGGTGCGGGGGTTGGAGACCAAGGGGGAGGAGCCAGCTGCCGCTGCACTGCCGGGACAGAACACATGGGGCAGGACCATCCCCAGCAGCCGGGGAAAAGCAAGCCACTCACGAGGCCAAAGTTAAAGGCTCTGTCCCTACATCTGAGGAAGCAGAAGCAGCCACTTATCTCACACACTCTGACTTGGACTCCAACACAAGCTTGCCTGCTTGCCGCATGCCCCAGGTCCCAAAGAGGGGTTGCTGCCTGCACCTGCTGCCTTTATCTGCACCTGCTGTGTTGCCAGGCATTTGGTGAGGGAGATGGGTAGTGGGGGGG
>QEPC01002020.1:2811247-2861665 GCA_003113815.1 Sphenodon punctatus
GGGGGGGGGGGGGGGGGGCTTGGGAGGGTGGTATTTATAGTTCGAGACTCATTTTTTTATCTTATATTTTTTGTATTGATGTTTTTATGGTAATCTGCCCTGAGCTGCCATTAGGTAGGAGGGGGTGGGATAGTAAATTCTGAACATAAATAAATGAATAAGCCAGCTGTGCAGGTCAGCCCAGGGCCCCCTGGGGGCGTGCCAGCCTCTGCCCCCATGTAGGGCCGGTTGCAGAGCTGGGTGGGCACAAAACTTAGGGCAAGAGCATCCCTTCAAGCTTTTCTTACTGGGTCCCGTCTCATCCCACCTTCCCCATGCGCAAGTAGTATGTGCAGGCTGCAGAACAGGCTTGGCCAGTACAAAATGGGAGGGAGTTCCCAGAGTCCCTGCTGGTGTTCATCAGCCCCAGGCAGACCTGCTTCCCGGTTAGTTCACTCAGTCTCTTCCTGAGACCTTGCCCCGGGCCCCCAAATGAGGCTGCTCTGTCCTTCATCAATGTCGTCTTCTTCCGAGGAAGAAGAAATTCCCTCCAGGTCATCGCTAGGGGGCAGGAGGGCTGCTGGGCAAGTCAGTTGGACTCGGTGCCTCCTCGCTGTGACCTCGCAGCGGGAGGGGCTGGGTGAACAAGTTCATCACCCTTAGCTCCTAATCTGTGTCCCAGGAGTTGGGTTAGAAGCCGGAGGGCTTCTGCCTAGAGCTCCCTTTTCTGCTGGCATTCAGGTGCCTCCTAAAACTCCCACCCCAGATTAGGGCCAGGACAATTGATCTTCATCCCATAACTAGATGGGCTGGATTTCCCTGTTATGTGAACTAAACCCTGCCCCTCCCTCCCAACATCCTGGGGTTTCTACTGTGGGAGGGGTGATGCAGGCAGCAGGTGCATGATGACACTAGACCAACACTGGGTAGTTCATGGCTTGTTAGCATTCAGTACCTTGAGCCAGGGGTGGGTGTTAAAATAATTTCCCCTTACATGCCCCCATCACCTACCCACCCTCCTCTGTCGAGGGGCAACACCTTCAGAGCTCTGGCAGCTGCCTGGGCAGTCACTATCCCCTTCCTTAACATACATTCTCCTGAACGTGGGTGCCCTAAGCGCTGGGCAGGCAGTGTGTGCCTGCGGGGTGGGGGGTCAGGAAGGTGTAGCAGTTAACATGGATCTCTTGGGCTCGAATCATACAAGGAGAGGCTGCTGGCATGTGCGCTCCTCTGGGATCAGATGTGTGACTAGCACACCTGACCCTCCATTTCACACCACTTCTGTCTCCACTTCCCAGTTTGAACGAGACATAATGATCTGGAACAACAAGCAGTACATGTCCAAGCCGCTGCTGGTGTAGCATCTGCGCTCCAACCAGCACAGATGGGAACTCTTGGCTTTCCAGGACTACAGCTAGGGGGTTATTTGGCACACTAGTCTGGTACCTGCAGCCGGTGACCAACTGCACGCTTCCTCTGCACGCCTGGGTAGGTGTAGTAAGTAGGGACTATGCTTTCCTAGCTACCTCTTCATGGGGTCAAATGAGACGGACTCGTATATCTGGCTCCTCCCAATTACTCAGGGACAGTTGCATGAAAACCTGCTTTTCAAAACCTACGGACTGCAGTTGCTCCTGGAATCCTCATTTGACCCCTGTCCTCCCCATTGCTTCTTGAGTAAGGCTTGCTCTTAAGGGACAGGCCTGTGCTAATGGACTGGAAACCGGAGGGACAGGGGACAGAGAGAACCCTGGTCAGAATTGCTCTACAGCTGGTGCCTCCTGATGACTCCTCAGAAGATGCTGTAGCTCTTCATGGTCTTGTTCTCCATTCTGGTGGGGGTGGGATGCAAAGGCGAACCATCCTGCTGCTCTGCACACGGGGTAAAATTGTAATGAAAATGTGAACTTGGCTCCCCTGGGAGTTGTGCATGCACAGCTGAGATCCCATTGACTAGAGTGATTACCTCCAATGACTAGTGTGCTCAGGGAGGTCTGTTTTGGAGAAGGCTGGTTTACTGGGCATTTAGCAAATGCACCCAGAGCGATCTCCACTGGTGGGGATGGAAATGTCTCTTTTCCATTCCAAGTCATAGACTATTGGCCTAAAGTGTGGGTGGCAAAATTTGAGCTTTAGAAGTTGGAGTGATCACACTAATGCCAGTTATCAGAGACCATCTAAATCCATTTTCATCCCACCCTGGCACCACCTGCTCATGCCGCCATGGCGCTGGGTTTGTGTGTGAGTGAGAGAGAGGAAGCCATCTCTGAAATGGTCCCTTTGTACCATGTGAATTCTGCACTTTACTGAATCTTCTGGTTTTGTGTTGACTTGAAATGCATCACCCAGTGCACCAGAGTCCCCTGTGTTGAGTCTCTCAAGCCCTTAAATCTAGTGCTTTTGACTGGTTGCCGACAGTAACAGTTCGGCCTGCTGGAGACCACTGCTATGGATTTCATGCTAACCCCAGCTAGGGCATTCATTAAGCTTAACTGGTAGCTGCTGCAATCCAGAGGAAGATGGCTTAGGTGCAATACGAGAGGGCCCGACTCTGGCTCTCCTAATGATGGCAAGGTGAGGTTTGGGAGACCATGGGAGCCAGGAATAGGTACAAATCCATCTTCAGGAGTGAGCAGTAATGGCTGCGGGACCTTCTGACTGGAAATATCTTTGCCTTTGTCACAGGGCTTGTTTTTAAGCAGGTATTTTTGTATTATAGAATTGATATTGTTCTAAAAACATTTATGGAATAAAACTCTGTGATCTGACTCATGACTTTTTTGAGAGGATGCTCTCCCAGCTTTGTAGCAGGAGCTCAGCTCTCATCTCCCTTCCTGCTAAATATCTCCAACAGAAGGCCAAGGGCCAGGCTGCCGGGCAGGGCCACCTGTTGGAAGGAGGGATGCATCAGTCTTCTCCAGTCCCTTCTAGTTACTGTGGGATTCTCAAATCACCAGGTCCTGGTCTCTGACCTCACTGCCTTTTGAGTAGAGCAGGGTCCCTCCACTGTGAAGTGCTGTCAGGCGCTGAGCTCTGCCAGGCTCCAACAGGCCCCATTTCCAACTGCAAATCCCCCAATGAGGCAGAGTGGAGAAATTCATTTCCAGGTCATGTTGTGAGAGCTTAGCTCAATTTCCCATAATCCCTGGCTGACTGCAAGTGTCCAGCTGCCCTGAGTGGCTGTGCAGTAGAGCACAGCAAGCCTGAGCAGCATGGGGGCGTGTAAGAGTGGTCTGCTGGCCACAAAGCTTGTTAGCCAGGAAGCTGGATGTTGTAAGGAAAGCAGTGGCCCCAGAGGAAAGCTGCCCTAGGCCACCTGGAAGAGGGGTGGGGGAAATGCAGTAAACATGGGGGGGGCATAGGATTCCAGGCTTGGAGTCTGTCTTTGCCACAGATGGAAATCCTGGGCAGTTTCCCTGTGAGCACAATGGGGGCATCTGACATTGAGCTACCACTTGGGCAGAATTACCTCACTGACCCTTTCTTCTTGGTATGTGTAGTTGCACAGCATGGCAGTACTGAACATATTGTCCACACTAGTCAGGGTGAAATTTCCAGGGGACTCTGGCACCTGCTTTCCACTCAGTCAGTAGTAGCTGGCATTTCCACCAGCCCCTCTGAGAATCCCACATGGAGCTTCTGCTGCTAGTGGATGTCATCCTGTACAATGGGTGTGTAGAATCTTTCTCCCATGACTAACTCTACTGGATAGAAGTTGGCAGGGTGGTTATGGGGCAGAAAGGGGAGGGTCCAACTCATTCATCTATGCTATGGACCCATCCCCTATGCTGCATTTCTGCTCCCTTCCCCCTCAGCTCATTCCTTCAGTGCTTGAGACATGGGGGACTGGATCCAAGGGCCTACCCATGCCATACATCTTCCTTCAAGGCAATCTCAGAGCGGTTCCCACTCCCAGCGTCTAATGCTGGAGCTTATCATGGCACTTGTAGGTCTGCGATAGCCCAGAACATACTTTATCTCAAGGGGTAAATTACTTAGGTCCAGTGACTAAATGCTGCATCCAGATTACCCAGGGCACTTAGGGAGAAGTCCACTGTCTTCAGCTTACCTAGCACCTGAGCTGTTTCTAAGAAGCCAGGCTAACAGGTACACACTCAGCTCTATAGAAACACACATAGGGAGGGAAAAAGCCGCACAATTTTTCCTAAAGGTCATTTTATTGTAAAACCATAAATACAACACTGACATGAAAATCCTCAAGCAACAGGCTGCTTTCTTACAGTTACAGTTTGTCTTCTGCCTTGGCATCAACTCAGAAAGAACGCTGTAGGGACGCATCTCTATGCTAATGCTTTGAACTGGAGCCCCTGGCTAGTTGGGAACCTAAGTGGAATTATTCCTTTCCTCATGGGGTATAGTTTCATCCAGACAGCACAGACTGGTAAAAACAGCAACATGGAAACAGCTTGAGCTTTGTAGTAACCCTTCCGACAGATGCCAGTCTAAGTCTCAAACAGCAGGGAATTCACTTAGCTGCAGAAATCCCTCCCCTCCCCCCCAAAAAAATCCTAAAAGAAAACTCAAGCTTGAGTTTGCCTCAAGCGTTTATCATCACAACAAAAGTCAGCAACTCAACCCCGTGCAATATTGCTCTAGTGAGTTATTCCATCCACACCAACAATACATGAGGCTTCAAACAGTTTGTTTTGTTTATTAACACAGCAAGTGTGACATTAGATAACCTTTTAAATACAGTACATGGTACAGCGCAGGGCCACCTGCCCCACAATTCCCCAGTATGAAGACAAGCCAGCGGTGGCGGTTTATAAAAATATTGTGTTGCTACAAAAGTATAAATTAATGCTACTGGTATTAAGAAATATTAAACACATAAAACTTATAAGGATTAAGAAAAATATTCATTAATACCTGTAGAAAACTCTGGCCTAAAAAAGATATTTTTTTTTGTATATTTTTGTATATTTCTTGTATTTTTAAAGATGACAACATGAGATTCTTGCACTCGCAGGTAGACACCCCCTCTGGTCTGTCTATGGTATTGCCTAGAATGCCTGTGCCCACAGAAAAGGTAAATGCACATGAGTTACTGGCTGGGGAGGGAGAGCAGACTAGCACCCCCCCTCCCCGCCCC
This sequence comes from Sphenodon punctatus, assembly GCA_003113815.1. NCBI lineage: Eukaryota > Metazoa > Chordata > Lepidosauria > Sphenodontia > Sphenodontidae > Sphenodon > Sphenodon punctatus. Next base: position 2,816,340 of record QEPC01002020.1, read on the forward strand.
CAACACACACTTTGCAGACTAGCGGTGCAGTGCACCATCAGCAGCTGCTGCTGTTGCCTGTGTGAGCACAACGTGCTCTAACTACTGTGGGATTCCAGCCATGAGGCCTGGATGATGGCTGGAATTTGCTCCTCACCCTTCACAAAGGTGGTTTCCAGTCATCGCTCATCTGTTTTCCTTTTAAATGACTTGTTAAAAAGTCCCACTGAGCTCACTGGGACCTTGGCGTAGCTGACAGGATCTGTTCCGCTGATAATGCGCAGAACAACTGCAATCGGAAATGCGCATTTAGGAGAGTGGCATGAGGAACTCCAATGACTGATGGGGAGAATCCAAGGCTTTGGAGGCTGGAAAGGCCCCATTAAGGAACTTTGGCTGTTAACAGCGAGGGTGTTCCTTGCCTCTTGTCCATCAGTTCCTCGAGGTAAGGCAGTGCCATCGTGTGGGTGTGGAGCCTCCGCTGAATCTGCACTCAGCGCCAGAATGGGAAGACCCCTTTGAGCCAGTGGTTAATGTGCATGAATGAGCCAGTCAGGTGACTGATTTCAGAAGCTATACTAAACATTTTACTTGGCTGCCTACAGAACCGTAGCCCCTTAGAGTCGACTGCCTTCTCATTGTGAGCAAACTCCCCTGCCAAATCATTAAAAAAATAAAATAAACCCAAACAGGAAACCTAAGTCACAGTAGCAAATAAAACAGCCTCCATACTGCCCACCACCCCAGGAAAAAAAAAATTCATGGCGTAAAACTAAGCTGTAGAGCAATACATGCTCATTGATTTGCCATTTCTGGCCCAGCATCAATCCCTCTCACGATATCAGTGGGCCTTCCTGTGTGTTGCCCTCAGACCAAGGGGAGGAGGCAGTCTGAACCTCAGCATGGCCTGGAAACCCATGATTATTGCTAGTGTCTTCTGGAGTCTCCTTGCCCAGGGGATAGTCTTAAGCCCAGGGTTCATGTGAGGAGAAGCTCTCTGGCTGCTCTCAGCACCCTCCATTCTGAAATCTCTCATAGGCATAAATTAGCAAGGACTAAACTCAACTACAACAGAAAAGAAATGGGGGGGCTCAAAAAACGTTGAGAACCACTGCCCAGTTAACCATTTTTAAATTACTCTAGTAATGGTGTGTGTCTTGTTACCAAATCAAGGTAGAGCAATTTCAGCACAGGTTAATCTGGTTAAAGTATCAATGAGAGGAGTTTGCAACAGCTTAATGTAGTTAAATTGGTGCAAACTCCTCTCGTTGATACTTTTAATCAGATTAACCTGTGTTTAAATTGCTAACTAGACTGTGTGACTTTACTAGGATAGATAATGGCATGGTTGCAGCAAGTTCAATGGGATACTGCCCCCTTCAACCAAGGAATGTTCCTATCAGCCAGCTCCTCACCCTCAGGGAGGGGACCGATGAGTGATGTTTCAGGCTGCTGCTGCTGCTAGAACAGAAGATGCTGAGGGTGTTCATGGCCTCAGCGCCTGGGAGAAAATCACTATGTTCTTTCCTGAGTCTAGCCCGTTCTCTGCCCTATGCTGCTGGATCCCCTGCACAGATCTGAGTGGGACTTTCTGAAAAGCTTGGGGAGGACAGCCACAAAGTGTCCCCAAGAAAGAGTCCAGGCCAGAGTGAGACACGATCACCTGTGCTGCTCTTGAGCCAGACTCTTCCAACTGCCATTCTTCATAGTGACTTCAAGGGAGAAGAGGAGCGTGTAATTTGCTGTCCTCGTGAAGAGCTGGGTGTGACATCACAAATACAAGCAGTGCAGGAATTCCAATGCCCCCAGTGCTGACCCAGGGGCATAGCCCGTCCCTTCCTTGCTGCTCTGTTATGAGGAAGGGCAGTCACTGCTGCCAGAGCCAACAGCATTGTAAACCACGCAAATCCAATGATTCCCTAGTATGAACTGCTGTGAAGTTGGGGGAAGAGGCATTAGTGCAGCCTTTGCAAATCAAGGCACACACCAGGCTAACCACTCCATTCACAAAGCTGAGGAGTGGATGGGTGTTGCAGGCTCAAGTGGGGCACTGTGAGCTGTGCTAAAGGGCTCTCGGGCAGTGTGCTTCATTCCCACATATTACAAGTTTGTTTGCTGGGGAAAGGCTAGTTCATTCCAATTTCACTCCTTGATTTCCCAGGATTCTGAGCCTTTAAGAAGCCAGGTTGATGAACATCTGCAAGGTTCTCTCTCCCTTCAACTCCTTTACAACTAGCCACACTCAGGGGGGCTAGCACCAGTGCAGTTACTCAGCATTGCACAGGGGGAGGGGAGGCAGCATTCACAACATGGGAAAAAGCTGTGTCGGCTTTGCTTTGCTTCTTTACAAAATGGTTCTCAAGCCAATACTACAGCTTTTAGGGTTGCCAGATGCGCAAATTTTTACTTGCTACTTATGAAAAATACATGTTGCAGGGCTGCACTGGCACTAATGCAGCCCTGCAACATGTATTTTTTCTAAGTAGCGAGTAAAGATTTGCATAGCTGACAGCCCTAAATAGGTGCCAAAATGGTTGCCGTTCTCTCATTCAGCATGTTTACGGAGTTGTCTCTCTCCAGTGTCCTGTAGCCCCATGCATTCCAGCTGGTACCAAGGGCTGTAGGCAGAGCTGAAAGATCCCACTTGTCTTGAAACTAATACTCTTGCCTCCCAAAGAAAAAGGGAGGTGGTTGGACTCATGCACCCAGTTTCCACTGAAACACAGTGGGATTTAACTTCATTAGGCTCATCTGATGATAGTAGCCTAACAGGCAACGATCTAAGGTGTAATTGGCTGCAGGAAAGTCCACAGCATGTACAACAGCTTCTCCCACAGGTTCTGAGTTGGGGCATCCCCTATTCCATTTCCTCTCAGGGCTCCTCAGTGTCTCCATAGCTCGCTGCACTAGTTTGAGCTTTCAGGCCTAGTCGATGGCCCCCATCCCTGCACACAGAGCTGGTGGGTTGAGTTTTCACGCCGGATGAGCTAATGAATGGGGGGGGGGGGGTAAGGAAGGAGCATGAATCCATCTTTCTATAAAGCTGCTGCAAGAGAAAAAAATCACATGGTGTCTGTGTCTAGCTCCTGCTTCTGAATGTTTTTCTTAACAAGCTGTTATTGCTGCAGCAGATGGGCTTCCAAGAAGACCCAAGAGCTGGGCTTCCAGAAGCCTTTTTATCAGAGCCCCTTGACCAGCTGCGCTCCCAGCCCCAGCTCCATCTGGCATGAGTGGTTCGGCCCTGCTGGCTTCAGTCCGCTCCCCCACATGAGCCTGGCAGGTGCAAGGCCTCTTGGGAAGGAGGCCATCACTGTGCATTGGGCTGTCCTGAGGAGCAGGATCATGCCAACTCTCCCATCCACAATCAGTACCACCAAGATCATCATTTAGTTGCTGGAACAGGCTCTTGAAACACAGAGTACAGGAATCCATTTGCTTTATCCATGAAGCAGTAAATCTATCCAGAGAGGCTAGCAGCCTCGATTGCTGACAGTTGTCTTAAAACCTTTAATTTTCAGCAGAGAAAGGCAGAGCATGCCAGCATCCTTCCCCCAGGCCTGCCCTGCCCTGCCCGCACACAGAGCAAACCCAAGTCTGGAGCAAGCCTTCCGATGCAGAACCAGTGGGGATGCTAACCAAACTGCACTATCCCAGTAGGGCCTCCAAATCCATCAGGCTGCTCTGCTGGCCCCAATGACTGTGACTCTGGGTTGGGGCGTAGGCAGGGAATAGGGATTTGCTAGCTCACCTTTGGGACTCCCATCGCCTATATGCTGGAGGAGTAACACTTTGGCACCAAGGTCACCAGAACCAATAGCCTTATCCTAAGACTGGGGCATCGGCGCACACAATCCTGTGTAACCGGCTGGTGGTACCTGTCTTTGGGGGTTTATGATGATGATCTCCTACCATAGGGGGTGGGCTGGACGCCTGAAGCTTGGGAGCCACAAGTCCTTCCTGTCCAGAATGATTCAGTGATGTAACAAGTAGTGTAATGCACTATAGGTATTTAGAAGAGACATTCGAACTAGCAGAGGAAACTATTCCAAATGCAACGAGAAGGTATACTTTGTCCTCAGGTGGGAGCACTTACATTCAGGACCCTCGAGCTCATGGTTTCTCTTACCTTCCTTCAAGCCCTAGATTTATGAAACCGACAGCCTCTATTCCCTTGAAGAATCGTACACCGTAGTTTGTCTTTGAGCATGAGGCTTGCCTCCGAGTGTGTGTATTGTGCAGGGAAGACTTACACTGGCTGCATATGGCAGAGGTTCTCAAACTGTGCTGTGGAATATTTGTTTGTGATCATTGCAGAGGTGTCTGGCCCAGGCTGTGGGCTCCTCCTTGCATCTAGCTCCTAAATTCAATTCAAACACACCAAAGACACACTAAGCCCTTTCCTGGGGTTACTTTCCCACGTGCATGTAACTGCTGGAAATTAGGGTTACTTAGCAGTAACTCAGTTCTTCTAGAGAGCTCTGTGTATTCTCACAGTCGGGCCCTTCCCCTGCTCCGCAGGGCATTGAAGACCTTTGATTCCTCAGCAGTCCCAGGCAGTTTGCCTGGAAGCATCTAGAAACTACTGAGGGCTCCCGAAGGTGCTCTTTCCCATTCAACAGAGGGAAATCGTTGCAGACTCCTTTAGACTGAGCAGAGAGCCTCAGGGGCCCCTCCTCATAGGCGGAGAGACCTGTCTCTCCTAGCCCTGGTGGGTAGGGCTGCATACGCCTTACAAGATCAAGTATCATGTGCCTCAGCAAGGCAAGCAATGCACGCGGAGTTCTGGTCACTGACGGGTAATGTGGCTGGGCAGGAGAGGCAGTGCTTGAAGCCAGGCGTTTTTGACATGCTGGGGAGGCGACTAGGGCACTCCAGATGAAGGGTTTGTGTGTGTGTGTGTGTGTGAGAGAGAAAAACTAAACTTCCTTTTCTTTTCTAGGTTGCTGACTGAATGCAGAGTGCGAAGATCTTTCGAATGCCAAAGCAGTTGGAAGGAACTGAGGAGGCGAAGGCTCCACCCCCTCCCATAAGATCCCATTCTAAGAAATGCCAAGAAGGGAGGGGGCACCTTCGGAGAGTCACCAGTAGTTTCTAGATGCTTCCAGGCAATTTGCCTGTAGACTGCTGACGAATCAAAGGTCTCTGATGGCCTGCACAGCAGTGGAAGGTCTCAAGAGGGAGAATTGTGGAGATTCTTGAAAAAGAATGTTTATTTGTGAGCAAGTGGGAAGTGGCTGAAGGCCAATCTCTCTTTGAAGATGCAGTCCACACTCTGAACTAGTTTGAGAACCCCTGGTACACACACACAATGAGCTAGTTAACAGGGAAACATTAGGAAAAAATTCTATAAAAACATAAGAGCTACAGGCATTCTCTGCCATCATCCTCTCTCCCAGGTCTAAATCAAACTGAAAAAAGAAAATCACTAGTTAAAATTCCAACTCAACAAGGGGAGTAAAGACAGAAGGGGAGCTTATTCTTTGAAAAAACTACTTCTAATATTAAAAAGAAAAACACTTATTTCCTTCAAGTCTCCCTTCCTGATTTCTAGAGATACCAGTGTTTCTGACACACAGCTGCCCTGATAACATGCAATGTGTGTTCAGAAGGCTGCAGACAAACGCTCTCATAGTGTACGGTTGTTCACAGGAACAAAGTCCAGTGCAGACCTGGCCTGTTTGATTATCCATGGTGTGATGGCCCAAGGGACAGGAGAACAGGTGGGGTGGAGGAGAGGGAAAAAGAAACTTCAAGTCACTTGAGATCTCAGCTGCCTGAAGACTTCAGAGCATCAGCCTCCTATTGGTCTGCCCACTTGAAAACATGAGGAAGTCGGTTGAGTCCACGCACTAAGGAAAGGAGCATGTCCCTGGCAGAGTGATCTCTCTCACACGCTCAGCTTTCCTCTCAAACGTAGCTTTATATATATTTATATTTTTTTAATATACATATATATATATAAAAGCACTTGGTTTCCCGGGGCATTCATCATGAGGTCCACAGTGTTTAGAACTTTAATTCTTTTTCTTTGTTTGGAACAGTGTTTTATAGGGCTTGATTTGTTTATTTTTTGTTAAGAGACAGCTTTAAAGCATGTTGGACTTCAGGAACATGAGTTTGTTCATGTCTTCTGGGCTGAGCAGCCGCCTCCTCTTGATTAGGAGGGCCTGCTCGCACATACTTACACACTCGCTTCTGGCACCGACAGCAGGCACTGCTAGGAGCCAAAAGGCCAGCTTCGCTAGCTTTGTATGCTTCTGGGTGACACAGGACCAGTACTGAAAGAGATCGGGGGTGGCCTGGAAGAGGGGTTCTTGTAAATAATCATAGACTTCATTTTTCCCAAGACGATCTTCTTCCTGAGTTGGTGATGTCTCACTTGCTGCCCGCGGCTTCTTGGTGGAAGGTTCAAATTCTGGTTCCTCTGCCCACGACTCTTTCACCTCATTGATCAATTCGCAGACCTTGCCAATGATTTCTTCGTGTTGGTATGGGGGTACAGGCCGCAGCTTCTGCTGGGGGTCCAGGATCATGGCTACTTTGTGAGCAGAGTGCACTTTGAAGTTCTCCTTCAGGGCCTCCAGGAAGAGGTGGCAGAGCTTGCTGACTATGCCAGCATCATTGGCTTTGGAAGTGAACAGTTTCTCCAGTTTCACGTAAGTGGGCAATACTAGCTGCAAGGTAGGCCGGCTCTCATTGCTCAGTTCAATCACTGCTTGTTTTACTGGTGCCAGGATTGCTGCCAGGTTGCTGAGCAGGTGCTTGTTCAGGTTTTGGATGAGGTTCATCTTCTTGGCTCGGCTGTAAAACTCGCAGATCTGCTCATAGCGCTCGTGAACTAGCAGGAGGGAGTCAGTCACCGAGTTCCAGCAGGGCGGAGGCGACGTCTCTTCCAGGGAGCCAAAGGTCTCCTTGGAGATGCCCGTGGAACCTGCTAGATCTTCGCAGACATTCAGGAGCTCAATGACTTCGTGCATGTTGCGAGCCTGCAGGGTTCGCTTATTGAGCACGCTCTGCACTACTGAGTTCAAGGCACAGGCTGAGCAGCGCAAGCACATCCCTGCCTTGGAGAAAGCGGAGGAGTTGACTTTGCAGTCTGTAACATACACTGTCCTGATTTCCGACATCACAAACTCAGACAGCACATTCTGTACCCACTGGTGGACAAGATCGCTATTATCGCGGATGTCCACGCCCTTAATTCCCAGGACGTAGCTCTTGATGTGGTTGCCTTCAGCCTGGTAAGCTGTCAGGATGTAGCAGCTGTCGGGGCCGACGCTCTGCGAATGGCAGGTGACACCGATGCCAAGGCAGGCATTGCTGCCCAGTGCACAGGTGACTTTCACTTTCACCTGGTTGTACATACGAGGCAGGTGCTTCAGCGCAAGCGTGTTGAAGTTGCCAAGGATCTCTGTGACAGAGAAGGCCCCGTAACGAGCACCGCTGTCTACAAGGGTCTGTGCCAGCTTGATGAATTCCTTGCCACTCACCACGCTTAAGGCCCCCAGGTTGGCACACATCACCCGCAGCAGCCTCTCTGCAATGTTCTGGCGCTCCTTCTCTGGAATCGTGCTGTTCACTACTGAACCGCTGGCAGATGCTGCAGAAAAATAAAACACAAAGTTGGTAGGTTTGCTCATTTTAGAGAGTGAATGCAAACCGTGCCAGCAACAACCCGCCCCCTCGACCCCTGTCCCCAACCAAGCAGCCCTCATCCCTGAAACTGCGTGTCCCAAAATGCTCCTACATTCAGGCTGTTAGTTGCTGGCTGGGCGGAGCTGTACTGCCTCGTTTTCACTGATTCAGACAGGAACAACAGAAATACAGCTCACTTGGGATGGTGGGCTCAGTAGCTCCCATCTCTGCCTGCCAAGAGGCCACTCTGTGGCCCTGCTCTAGGAACAGTCTAACAGAGCCATTCATTGAGGCTGCTGTTATTTTACAGTGTGTCAGGGATGGCTGGTCAGTTTTCAATTCACCTAGCAGCACATCTCTGTACAGAATCACAGAATTTTAGAGTTGGAAGGGACCTCAAAGGTCATCTAGCCCACCCCTGCAGGATGACTACGGTTACACCATCCCTGAGGATGGCTGCCAAGCCTTTTTTGGAAAACCCCCAGCAAAGAACGGTCTGCAACCTCCTAGGCTACTTGTTTCTGTTAGGACGTTTTTCCTGATATTTAATATTTCCTGATATTATTTCTAGTCTCCTCTGCAGCAATGCAACACAGTTCCTTGCCATCTTTTTGATGACAACCCTTTAGATATCTGAAGACTGCTATCAGGTCTCCCCTCAATCTCCTCTTCGCTAGGCTAAACATAATCCGTCGTTCAACCTTTCCACGTCAGACTTGCTTTCCAGACCCGTGAGATGCCCCAAACTGGACGCAATACTCCAGTGTGAGGTGTAACCAGTGCCAAATAGAATGGAATTGTTACCTCTATTGTCTTAGAAACAACATGTCTGTTAATCATTCTAAAATTGCTTTAGCCTTATTTGCAGCCACATCACATTGCTGACATGTTCAGTTTGTGATCAACCACAACCCATTTTTTAAAAATCCACAATTAAAAAAAAATAATCCTATGACACCAGCATTTCCATTCTGACACAAATACTAATTTCTTTCTGGTTTTAGGACTCATGGGAGCTGGTTTCTCTGATGAAATTTATTGTTTTCTTAGCCTGTAAAATATAATGCCCTCTCTTGCTCCCAGCTGATTGGATCCTGTCTGCTTGATGCATCAGTCAGTGTATGTTGCGATTCCTAGGGAAGCCTCACTTATCTGCATTTCTGCACACTGCTTCACTCCCCGCTTTTCCAGCTGGGCAGTGGCTGAAGATGCAGAAATACCAGCTGCCAAAGGTGGGTTAGGACAAGCAGAATCCTCTTGGTTGAAGGCTGCACACTGGCCTGTGGCAGAGGAATCCAGCCCAGCCCAGTAGTTACAAGATTATTAGCACTAAGACAGGCACGTTCAACCTTTTTCCCAGCTGGGAGCACACACTTATTTCCTGCCCTGCTATTTGAATGTATTTGCATGGTGCTCTGATTGGAACAAGAGGATCTCCGCTACTTAGAGAAGGGCAACAAAAATGATCAAGGGTATGGAAGGGCTCCCGTATGAGGGGAGGCTTGGTAGGTTGGGGCTCTTCAGTTTGGAGAAGAGATGACTGAGTGGGGATATGATAGAGGTCTATAAAATCATGAGTGGGTGTGGATCTTGTAAACAGGGAACGGTTATTTACCCTCTCAACTAGTACTCAAACTAGGGGACACTCCATGAAACTCATGGGTGGCAAGTTTAAAACATAAAAACATATTTTTTATTTCAGCGTGTAATTGGGTTGTGGAATCTACTGCCAGAGGCTGTGGTAAGGGCCAGTACTATAGCTGAGTTTAGAAGAGGTTTGGACAAGTTTCTGGAAGATAGGTCNAGCTGAGTTTAAAAGAGGTTTGGACAAGTTTCTGGAAGATAGGTCCATTAGCAGCTATTAGCCAGACAGGATCAGAGAACATGACGGGAGCTGGGGGAAAACAACAGGGAATGGATCCCCCATTGTGACCTGTTGGGTGCTTCTCCCAAGCCACCGTGATTGGCCACTGTCGGAGACAGGATGCTGGGCTAGATGGACCATTGGTCTGACCCAGTATGGCACTTCTTATGTTCTTATGTACTTACTATTATTAGTGTTGTTTCTTTGGGGCTGTGGTTTCCACTTTTCTTCTACAACAGCGGTAGGCGATCTGGGTTGGTTAGAGGCAATATTGTTTTCATTGTCAGCTGTGGGGCACAAGAGAGGAGTGCATGAAGCAGAGACATAAGAGGGCTGTTTCACTAAGATATTAAGGAAAAATACAGTCAGCCACATGCAAGGACTTGGGCTAGGACAATTTTTGAGAGTGCAAAAACCAACAGTTGGGAGTTAATACCAGAAACATTTGGGCTAAAAATAAGGAATGCGTTTAGCAATTGGAACAGGCTGTCCAGGGATACAGCCCTCACATCATGGATGGACCCCTCTCTAAAGCCAGACACACCTTAGCGGGCTTAAGGTAGCAATAACTAGAGAAAATTCCCACACTGCATGGGAAGTGGTCAGAGCAGATGGGTCTGGCCTTAAAGGTGCTGAATCTAAGAGACAGTGGGGTTCCTCCCAGGAGAGCAACTGCTTCAAGAGCAAAATGGGGAAACTGTTTTGCTCCCTTACTATGAGGCTTGCTTTCACTAGAATAACATGGATGCACTACATTTCCTGAAGCTCTTTGATATTTTATTAAAATCAGAAAACAATACTCTTAAGAAGCTAGAAAATCATTTGTTCTGATATCACCCTCCCTCCTGTTTGACAAGTGCTGTTTCCTCCCCAAATGTAGCTGATGGTTCATGTCTAGGGTCCTGTTGATCACTGCATTTCCCCCATTGGTGGCAATGAGGAAACCTCAGGGAGCATGGGTCCCTGTCCATGCTTGGCCTGTGTCAGCAGCACAATGGAGCCTACATTGTCCTTTCCCAGCTTGTCTGGGGAGCCTCTAAGAGTCGTCACTAATTTCTGGAATTAGCTTGTCTCCACACATCCCTCCAGGGATGTAAAGAGTGAATTCAAATTTTAAAAAGGAACTTTTAATGAAAGATGTATCTATCCACCCTTCCTTCTTTGACTTGTAACTTCTCCCCTGCGAGACCCTGACTACCTTCAGCAACCCTCCTGCCCATTTTCTCTCGTGAGATTTTCAGACTCTGCCAATCTCTTTCAGCACAGGACTGATTCCTGACCACAAAAACAGGATGGATTCCTTTGGAGTCCCCCCACTCCCCGCTCCAGGTCACTCCTAGCTTGAAAAGCAAGATTTGAGACAGCCCACGTCATGGGCTGAAAGCTAGAGGCAGAGCAGAAAACTCTTGATGAGGGCTCTTTGTAGTGGTCAGGCCTCTGGACCGGAGTAGGAGCCACTCTCTCCTGTCCCTGTCATTGCCCAGAGGGGCCGAGCAGCACTTTTTTCTCCTGTTATTTGGAAATGAAACTTACTTGCTAATTATTAGGGGCCAGGAGGATATGGCCTGGATAACTCAATGTACTGGTTGTTGCAGCAGCAGCAGGCCAAGCACAACAGGACAGGTATCTCATTCAATGGATTAAGTCACAAGCCAGTCATGGGTCTGTGTTCTGGGAGACAATGCACGGTTCTGCACGGCACGGAACCCAAGCTGGAGTGGGCAAGATTAGGAGGGCCCAATGCCAACCTGGTGGAAGGCCACCACCAGGCAAAGAGAAACTGGCTTACCAGGAAGCCCCATGTAGCTGACCATCCAAGTTTCAGCTCTCCCAACTGCCCCACAGTATTATCGGAGGGGTTAGCACTGCAGCTACTGGTAGGACCTGTGCTTGTAGTTAATGAGAAACATTGTAGTCTGCTCTTTACTTTGCCCTGTTTAAGGTGTGCTCACATGACAGCCTTCCAATCTTGGCAAGAGAGAAGCTAAATTCATCTCCATAATAGCCGGGGATTTATTGTGTGCAATTATCCACTGGCATTCAATACACAGTTAATAAGATTTGTGTCTTTCACTCTCATCCTCCTTATCCGTCTGGTTATGAGCTAGGGAGATCACAGTTCATCAATTCCTCTCCATGGCTCCAATCCTTTAATCCAGGTTCAGCCTGGCTTTCCTTTTTGTATTTCAGCACTAGATTGCAGAAAAGGCATTATATGGTAGCACTAGACCTGAACAAATTGCCCCAAAGGGAGTCAAGGCTGGATATCGTGTTGCATAATTACACTGTATGTAGAATCACAGGGCCAATCCTTAGGTTTTGCTGTTCCAGTTGTGTGTCTCAGCCTTCCATTTACATTCTAATCGCTTTCCCCCATTGTGTGGTTGGTTTAATCTTTCTTAATTGCCTTTTAGCCTTCAAAAGCAGCCCTTTGGAAGACTAGAGTGCCCTCACTCCTCGGGTTACCAGCACGTTTCCTGACTGCAGGGGTTTGCATGAAAGGAGCTGTCATTTTCATTGAAAGAAATTACACACAGCCTAAATGTTTCAAAACGCAGCAGAGATGGCAGGTTAAAAACTGGATTCCTGCACACATATAGGGGAAGATGTGGGGTTCTATGGGATCCTACGGAGGCAGATTACACTTTGCTAGGAAGATGCTGAGTACTCAGGGGGGTGGGGGTATGAGCTGTGTCACTGATTCCACAGCAAATTAATACAATGGTGCCCTGAAATGAAATAATCCCAGTCATACAATTATGCAGATCTCTGCACTTGGTCTGCTGAAGGGTATTTGAACTGGCTAATTCGCCATAAATGGAATCATTATGTAAGCTCTGTCATTCCTCTGATTGGCTGCAACTCTCAAAACGTGTCATTCCTGCCCGTTGGCTGTTTTCCACTGACACCCTAACCCGTCCCCACTGCCTAATACCAGACTGTAACTCTTGGGAGATGGGAGGGATGACTACTGTCCAGGTGGGGGATTTACATGAATGCTGCTGCACCTCCAAATGTGACCGTGACCCACTCCACTTAACATGGAGGAGGGAGCAGCTTAGATCCACAGTGGCGCTCAATACCCAGCTCCTCAGGTAGAGAGAGGTGGAGCAATGAGGATGGCAAGCTAGGGTGCGCTCAGAGATAACATGGCCAGGTTTTCTGTGGACATGCCTGGTGGGAGTTTCCTGGTAGTGCAACATTAACTGTTTGGACTCATTATTATTCTACAATATTTGCTCACATGTAAAAAACAAAATATGAAACCCATACCAAGGCAGCCATCCGCCTGTCACCCTGAGCCCATGCCTGCCCCCACACCAATTCCCCCTATCCCCTACCTCCGGAGCCTGTGCCTTCCCCCACATCACCTCCTCTTGCCCACTGCCCCACTAGCTTGTCATGTACACTGTGCTTCTAAGAGAAGGGGAGGCTGGGTTCTCCCAGTGCCACCACAAGTAAATACAAATAGCAAAGTCACTGCTCCAGACCTGCAGGGATCCTCCTCTACATTTTGGATAACCACCCTGGTTCCTCCTGCCCAGGGGATTTGAGCACTATGAACAGGAGCGAACGCTCACTGCCAGTGCTTTCTATGGATGCAAGCTCCCTTCCCCAACCAATCACATCCCTGAGAGAGAGCCTGGTGCTGTGCCAGTCACTGTCATCCTTGGGCTTTTCAATCAGTAAATTGGGGGGGAGCACTACTTATACCCTCCTGGGTGAATTTGAGGAATCAGAGCAGAAATTAATGCTCTGCTTTGAGTGAATCATTAAAAGAATGTGAAGTGCCCAGCTTACCTGCATGGGACTGCATGTGCTCCAGGAGATTGTTATAAAACTGGAACTGGATTCCACAAGCCCCACAGGTGTAAGGTTCTGGGTTAGAGAAAGCAGTTCACAAGAATTACATACAGCACGTAGGGAATCAGCATGCACATTTCCTTTCAGAGTGACTGCCTGGGGGTCTGAACTCCCAAGCCCTTAGTCACTAGGGTAAATCCTGGTGCTCTGGAGTAACTTGCCATGTGAGAAGGAATATACAGACCTTGGCTGTAATTCAGGAAAGCACATACTTTCGTACTTCAAATAAATGGTGGCTGCAGCTCATCTACAGACCAGGTTTAAAAGCTAGCTACATAGTCACACAAACCCATTCTTTATACTTGTACAGAGAAGCTTCCAGGACTTTTTCCTTTCCTTTTTGCTTGCATGGCCCCATTTTGGGACTACAACTCAGACAGCAATCAAGGCATGCCAAATATCCCAACTATTCATTGGGATACCCACCCCATCCGCAGACAGTGTAGTGTGTCCCTACATGGGGATAAAACCCACAGCTTGGGGATCTCTGCTCTGAAACAGCAGCCACCCCCATTCTTGACTGAAAAATCTCCATCCCTGCAGGTTCCAGGTTTGAGGTAAAGAGTCAGGAAATGTAGAGCTATGGTTCTCATTACAAAGTGAGCTGGTTCAGACCAAGCACAAACCCCTCACCCAGAACACCTCTGCACCCTAGTCAAGGGCTTGAGCCAAAACGCTTATGCCACTGGAAAGACTCACATTTATTTAAAGGGTTGTGGATTATGCCCTGAACTGTAATTAATAAAGCAGCTCTCAGCTTTGGTGCCAAATCTCAAAAGCAGCCTACAAAGCAGCATCCTGGAGCACCAAGGCTTTCCTACAAAGGCAAATGCTTCAATTCAAGCAAGAATTTCCTGGTTCAAGACTAGCCTTAGCCATTAACTTATTGGGTGACTTTGGGCTGTCACAGATGTCCCAGCCTAACCTACCTCACAGGGGTGTTGTGAGGTGTAGTTGAGTTAATTAGTTTAATATTAATGGTTAAATGTTAATTGTTAAAGTTAGCAAGTTGAAATGTGAGCCACCCTGAGCCTAAGGGATACAAACTGAAACAAACAAACAAACAAATTAATTAATTAATTAAATAAACAAACGGGAAGAACATCCCTTAGAAGGAGGAGTGCTTCAGTAATTAGAGCAGATTTAATAAAGTGGTAACCCAGTGCCTGTTATCTTCATTTCTTACCATTTCTCTTTTAAATTCATGTTTCTGTACCTTGTCGTAGCAGAGATATCCTCAAACTACCATGGAATCTACTTAAGTTGAACTTGCATAAATAACCCTGTAGTGTATACCCTGTCAGTGCAAGTTTTTTTATTTTTTTATTTTTAAACTTCTTTTTAATTTGTATAATCAAACCGTTTACATGACATGCCTTATTCCATCACGTGATTCCTACACTCTCAATGTGATACACCTGTCCATTACATGTGTATATAGACACAATAAAACAGAAACCCTCAATTCTTAATCTATTGCCTAATAACCCTATTTAACCAAATATAAAACCAACAACTAACATTTGTAATAAGTACCACATAGTTATTTGCCTTCCCCCCCCCATCCCGATGACAGATCTTTTTAGTCCTAAGCACCATCTGAATCACTGATAAGAAAGGTCACAGGAAATCGCAAAATTCTGGATATCTCCTTTTATATCAGTCAGAATTCTTTCCATCGAGTACATGAACCACATTCTGTTAAGCCAGTCCTTTTCCCTGGGTCCTTCCGGATCCTTCCACTTCCTTGCCATAACTTGTATACACACCAGAACCATTTGGCAACAACTTTGTCAATAATAATCTATCAGAGGCAATTTGGGGTTACACGCTCAGCAGGGCTATCTCAGGTCGAAAAGGTAAAATTAAATTAGTGACTTTATTTATGCATCCCTATGTCATTCTCCAGAATTGTATCTTCCCACAGTCCCACCAGCTGTGGAAATATGTTCCCACTTTTCCACACTGCCTCCAGCATTTTTCATCCGTAGTAATTTTCATTTTAGCTAGGCTTTGGGGAATTAAATATTATCTGAGAATTAATTTAACCTGTGGTTCTTTTACTTCCAGACTGCAAACATTTTTGCATATGTGTCCAAATTTGTTCTCTCTCTTCTTTTTGAAATTGTTTACCAATGTCCTCCTCCCACTTGGTCAAATATCCCACATCAGGAAGGCTCCAAATTTTCTTTAACTCTGAATATATTCTTGACAGGAGCCCTTTATCTTGACAGGAGCCCTTTATATGAAGAAGGTTCAAATAATTTCCCCCCCAAAGGCTCCCATATTGTTTTCATCTCAAGGGGCTATCAATTACACTTTGCATCTGTGCATAACTTAAAAAACTGATTTTATCTCTAATTACTTGTTCCATTTTTGCTTTGGTTAGGATTTCCTGTTTTTAAACAGCTGACCCATCTGTTTACATCCCTTCCTTTGCAACGCTGGTTACTACTGGTGTTGTGAATTTTCCGTGCCTGAGTTTTACATGATTAATAGGGGAGTATGGAGAGACCCCTAATTGGGTCCCCATTCCAGGTTAACCAGAGCGGCAGTGCAAATGGGTGCTCCTGCCAGACTGTAAGCTAGATTTTCCCCCAATAAGTTTTCATTAAAATTTTCTATCCCCAGTAAGGCCTGCTCAATTGGTACCCATCCCGGATCTTTTTAATCTTCATATCATGCCTTTAGTGCCTTAAGAACTGCCGCTTTAAATGGAGCTTGACATCTGGAAGATAAAGCCAACCAATTTTTTTGCTTGCTAACAGGATAGTCCTACGGATTCTCACTTTTCCCTCCCTCCAAACAATCTTATCAATCCATCTATCCACTTCTTTACAAAAACTGGGCTGGATCCTAATTGGCAACAGAAAAAATGTATATAGAATTTTTGGTAACAAAAACATCCTGCACAGAATAATCTTCCCTAGCCTTGAACAAGCTAGGTGCTGCCACTCATGTGACTTTGTATTTAAATACTGAAGAAAACTTTTAAAATTATCTTTATATAAATTCTATGGTGTTTTTTAGAGCCAGATACCCAAATATTTAATTTTATCTTCAGCTATCTTAAATGGAACTGCGTCTGCTATTTTGTTATATTGTTCCTTATCCTTTGCATAAATTATTGTGTTTGACTTATTGAAATTAATTTTGTACCCTGAAACTCTGCCAAATCTTTCAATTATATCCAGTAAATATGGGATTGATTTGAGGGGCTCAGAAAGAAAAACGAACACATCATCTGTGTAGAGCGCTAATTTGTGCTCTTGGTCTTGCACCTGAATGCCTTTTATGTTTTTGTTCTGTCGTACTGTGATGGTCGTTTCTAAGATTACATTGAAAACAAGGGTGACAGTGGGCAGCCTTTCCCCGTATCCCTCGATAACTGAATGAAGAGGTAAGTTTGCCATTCACTATAACCTGGGAAACCGGCTTTAAATAAATAAATAAGTTTAAGCCATTCTAAGAAATTTCCTGCCTGTTGCCTTTAGTATTTCCACCTGACACGCCAGTTCAGCCCTGTCAAACGCTTTTGTCCATGGATATAAATTAGAGCATCCTTCTTGTCTTTATTTATCGCTTTCCTAACATTATCAGAGCTGAACCCACGTGTTATGAAACCTGCTTGGTTTGTATGGATCAGACTGTGGATCAGGTTGCTCAGTCTATTGGTGAGAGTTTTGTAACTATTTTGGAATCTACATTTAATATGGATATAGCCCTGTAGTTACTGGGCTTCTCAGGCGATTTCCCCACTTTAAAACAAAGTGAGATCTGAGCTTGATAAAACTGCAGCAATTCTCTAGCATTTAAAATATCGTTAGATAATTTGACTAGTTGTGGGGATAGGAGTCCTCTAAAGAGTTGGTAGAATTCCATGGCCAATCCATCCAGTCCTGGAGAATTGGTTTTTTTCATCTCCTTAATTGTCTTCTACCTCCTGCACTGTACAAGGTGCATTTAGGTGACTCAACGGATCCCTATTTAGCTTTGGGATGGAGAGTTCCCTTAGAAAACTATTTATTTCCACTAGCTGGGAAATTATTTCTGCTAGCTAGTTTTCATGTCAGTCAGGCTGAGAAGAGCATTAGAGAACATTATTTCTCTCTGTCTCCAGCTCTCTGGGCACGTAGACTCACATGACAGCCAAGCAGAGCCATTTATGTGTGTGTGTGCAATCCTATTCGCTCTGACTCTGGGAGTCTCAAGTGGGCTATACCCAGTTTTCCCTGTCTCCCAGAGTCAGAACTGAGAGGATTACACACACTGAGAGGATTGCCCTGCTGTCTGTTCTCCCTCTGCTTCAGAGGGGAGGGGACTGGAAACAGAGAAACCTGGTGCAAACTTCATCTGAACATCAGTTTTCTCTGTCTCCTGGTCCATTTCCTTAAGGTCTGCATAAGGAGAATTTCTGATAAATCAAACTTTTTTTTACATGGTTGGAGAAATTAGACTTAAGCAGACTCTAACGTAGGACTTGAGCATAAAAGGCAACCTGAATCTGCAGGGAGCCTGAAACCACAAGTCTGAGTGTGTGACTGGATCAATTTACCTCAGGACATATTTATTCACACAAAATGTAGCTTAGCTGGAGGTAAGCAACTCCCAGGTACACCAACCTCTGGGAAGTGTACCTGGGGGTAAAGCCATTTCATGAGGCCATTACCTACCTGTTCCCAAGACTCCATTTTGAGACTTCTGTGACCTCAGACAGCAGCGACATGCAAAATGTATCAAATATTAATTGGAACTGCAGCACCATCCAGAGATATTGCTGCTCCTACTTGGGGTTTCTTCAGGGTTAAAACAAAAATGCCCCACCCCCTCCAGTAGTTATCTCTTCAAAAGGAGGGGCTGAACTTAGGAGCGAGGTTCCTACCCCAGGGGTCATGCTGTTCAGTGAAGTTTTCCTCATTTACATTCTCCATTGTCCAGCACCTACAGTACTTTCTAATTGCCCATCACACAGCAGATTTGCCTCTCTGATGCCTGGCTACTCCCATCCTCCTCGTTATGCTATAAATTCCCAAGCATTAAGTTCTGGGAGGGAATGAGCTGTTTACCCCTAACTCCCCCTGCCTTTGAGAACAAAGACAGAGGGAGGAAGTTGGCCAGGGGAAGAGACTTCTAACTGTTGGGGGCTGGAAGCAGATCACTCCGTTATGACCTGTTGTGTGCTTCTCTTGAGCCAACTTAAGCTGCCACTGTCGGAGACAGGATGCTGGGCTAGAGGGGTCATTGGTCTGATCCATGCTGGCACTTCTTAAGTTTTTAAGTTACCCAGATCTGGTGTGCTCATAAGAACCCACCCTCTGTGTGCGATAATCTACTCCACCCTCAGGTAAAAGTTACTACGCACTGAAGTGTTGTGTGGCTGCTCCTATGTGATGACATGGAGCGGAGGTTAATTAATTCCTGGGCAAGAGTGGCTTTAACCTCAGGTGTGCTACCAGCTGGAATAGGCTTATCCGGTGACTGTTTACCCCCAGATAAGCTCTGTTTTGTGTGAATGTGCCCTGTCCCCTAAGACTTTGTGAAGCATGATTCTGGGACTGTGGAAAGTGGCATTGTCTACGATATAACATAACAGACTCTCAATCTGTATGCTGCAGCTTTCAGCCAAGTTGCAACCATATATTCCTACATGGGAGGGCACAGAGGAGCAAAGGGACTAGGGACTTTGCACAGAGGAGCAAAGGGACTAGGGAAGGTCCCAGTACCAAAAAGATTGAGAATGGCTGACATAATCCATTTCCCACACAAACTTGGAGGAGGCATTGTTATCTAATATTAGTAATGTTTTAGAAAGTCTCTGCCCACAAGATGTAGAGTTTCCTACATGGCCTTTGGAAAAGAACAAACTCTTGATCAAACTTTGAATGCAACCCTTTCCCCCTGCCTGCATTCCACATGGCTGTCACTGGTGTGTATGGAACTGTGAACATTAATAATTCAAAACTAGTGCATAACATTTTAATAAATTCATAACTAGTGCATAAGATTTAAGGCCAGACAATGTCCAAAAGGCACAAAACAGATGTACTACAAATCCTCTGCTCCTAGCTCTCATCAAACTCAGTGTTCCAGGCCCATTGCCCTGACTTCCACTTTAAGGCTGGCCTGTTGCTAACTCTGTTCCATTATTCTAGTGCCTCTCTCAGACCATCTCATCTGACTTGCTAAACACTTCTTCCCACTCCTGCACAAGTCAAACATTTAAAAAATAGCTACCATCAATGAGATTGCAAGCTATGTTCACCAGCCCACACTGTCTTTAAACCTTCTATTCCCCAGAGGAGCTGTTCATCCACTCACTGCCTTAGATTGGCTAGAAGGGAGCTTATATCAACCACAGCCAGCACAACGGTAAAATGATGGAGAGAGAGAGAGAGACAGACAGACAGACAGTGGAAGGTAAAAGTGACTCTGTGTGTGTCTTGTGGGGTATAGGAGATAATTATCCTCAGCCCTGGCAACCTCTTCACAGTTTAAATAAACTCTCTTCGGCCTCCACCTTGGTGAAATGAAAGCCAGCTTTTTCTTAGCAATCATCGTCCAGCAACAAGAGGGGCTTTGCAGGCCCTGGCTCCTGAGAGAATGCAGTTGCCATGTTGGTCCTGAGTGACAGAAGTGGAGACCACGTGGTTTGAATGAGATCTTTTATTAGACCAACTACTGTTGGTGGAGGTGCAAGCTTTCGGACCTCACATTTATCCAGACTGTGAATCTACATAACCTCAGCCACAGAAAGCATGAATTGCCACTGGGCATGAGACATGCACTTCCTTGTCAGCATTCTCTAAATAACCCACCTCAAGGCCAAAACCTGCTTGATTCTTGCATGAGTAGGTCAGAGAAGGTCTCTGACCAGGCCATGTAGAAATATCCCTTTGCTACAAGGCAAACTGGGTTTGAGGGAGTTTCAGCCCAGCTACTGACCAGGCACACATGCATGCAATCTTTTCCCCCCTTTCTACTCAGCTGCCATTCAGCAAGGCAGAGACATCAGCAGCACACACCTCTTTTCAGCTTGCCCTAGCATGCACAGAAACTCCATCATGCATGGTCAGTGTGCTTGCTGAGATCCAAGGGGTAGGGTGTGTTCAATGGGAGGGGTGGAGGTTGAACCTACTTTGGTAATCCATGTAGATGCTGCTGCTGTCTATCCCTGGGACTCACTGGTCAATGCCACAAATGATAAGGCTTAAAAATTACCCCTTTGCCCACCAAGTCCCTGAATTATTGGCTAAACCTCTCTCCAGGGCACAACATCTATTCTGATACATCACTATTGGCTTTTAAGACTGCATCTCAGAGGAAGTAGCACTCACCAACCAGTGTTAGGAAGCACAGCACTTACTTTAGACATAAAATAAAGCCCTAACCTGCTCCACAGTGCATGCCCAGCCTGATGTAGACACTGGATGGAAGACCAGGGGTATCTATGCTCTACGTGGGGCTCCCCTTGTTCCTGGTTTGGAAGCTGTAGCTAGTGCAGAATGCAGCAGCCCGTCTCCTAACGGGGACGGGTCGTCGAGAGCACATAACACCTGTGCTCCAGACTTTGCACTGGTTGTCAATAGCGTGCCGAGCCAGGTTCAAGGTATTGGTAATGATCTATAAGGCCCTTTACGGTCTTGGCCCCTCGTACCTCAGGGACCACCTCGCCCTCCGTGCCCCAGAGCGACTCCTTCGGTCTTCCGGGGGTGCCTTCCTGGAGGTCCCCCGTGTTAAGCGGGGGGCCACAATGGAGAGGGCATTCTTGGTGGCCGGGCCGTGTCTTTGGAATTCCCTCCTGCAGGAAGCTCACCTGGCCCCAAGCCTTTTAACATTCTGGCGGGCTTGTAAAACCTAGCTGTTCGCCCAGGCCTTTGGGGAGGGTGGGATAGGTTTTATTTTTAGCTCTTCCCTGCCCTTATCTTATTTTTATTTATTCTCCTGCCCTAGTGATGTCTTTTAAATTGTTGATGGTTTTAAAAAATTGTGTTATGAATGTTTTTAGTTGTACGTCGCCCCGGGATGCTGTAGGCATATAGGGCGACTCATAAATATGTATAATAAATAAATATAAATAAATAAATAAATAAATAAATAATAAATGTGTGTGGAGCTACAGTAACACACTGTGTCCATTACAGACCTCCCTGTGGGGGAAAGAAGAGCCCCAAATGGCTTTGTGTTCTCGCAGGTCCTGATCCCTGTCAGTCATTAGATGAGAGCCCTGCATAATGAACTGAGCCCACAGAGCTCTACACTGCATGCTGCCTGGGAGAAGTCCTTTCAGACCAGGGCATGCACACCTGCATGCACCACTTCCTTCCAAATGCCAAATAAACGACACCAGTTTCCACTGCCCAGGAACTCTGCAGCTGCAGAGTGAAGGTCAAGACTGGGACCTTTAGTGAACAAGCAGAGAAACATCAGGCTAGGCCATGGCTCTAGCACTAACCAGAGACCCAGAGTAGCGTAGATGAAGCATTGAACTTGGATGTACGAGACAAGGGTTCAAATCCTGTCTTAGCCATGAATTCTCTAGATGGCCTTTGGCAAACCACTCTCAGCCACAGTTCCTCATCTGTAAAATGGGACTAATAGGGATCTACCTCAGGGTTTTTGTGAGGATGCAATAGATAAAGATTGTAAAGCACTTTGAACACCAAAAACGCTAGAGAAATAGTAAACCAGCATTTGCTTCCACACTACTACGCACATGTCAAAAGCTTTTCTCCAGTAACGCATACTCAGTGCCCGGCAGGTGATGCGGGAAAGGCTCTGTGGGCTTTGAAGCGGAACGGTGATGGAAATGCACAAAGAATAGCTGGGATAGTTGCATTGCATCCCAACAGTTCCAAGTAATTCCAAGAAAAGCCAACCTCCTCCTCAGACCCATCACATTCGGGTCAGCCCCCATCTTGTCCAGAAATTCTAGCCTTCCTTGTCCATTACCTCCATCTGTCCTCATCCCTGACCCATAGGGTGGCTAGATATGCAAATTTTAGAGGACACTTATGAGGAATACAGGTTGCAGGGCTGCAGTGACGCCAATGTAGCCCTGCAACCTGTATTTCTCATGTGTCCTCTAAAATTTGCATATCTGGCCACTTTACTGACCCAGCCCCTCTCCCCCCACACTAGACTTATCTCCTACTGCAATGCACCTTCCCCTCTCCTTGGCTACTCCCCCCTCAGTGAGACATTAGGAGGAGTAGCAGGCAGGCAGAGAGAGTGCCGAGGGGCTGGCAGTGCAGAAGCACCAGGGGCGTCTTCTCATGTCTCCTGCTGGCAAGAGCTCAGATGTGAAAGCAGAAGCCAGGCCTGAAATGACCATTCAGTACTAATGCCGATGTTGATGCAGTTGGCATATTCATACGCTTTAACGATTAGCAACGGGGGTATCACAGTTGCGCAACAAGGTGGTGCCCAACAGTGTTATTGATCGCCAGTGAAGAGCACAAATAAACAAAGGAACCAAAACTCTGAAGACAAAATAGCTGAAAGGAATATTTGGAAGTGCAAGGAAGCTGGCAGAGAGTGGTGCTTCCATCATTATTATTATTTTTACATTTATAGCTCACCGTATCTCTAAGGCTAAGGGCAGCTTGCAACAAACAAATATAAATATAAACCACATATACAACCACCCCCTCCAGAACCTCAAACCTCCCACATAACTCCTACTCCCCTGACTTTCACTCAGGAGAGTCCCCTTCTCTCACCCCACACCTCCCTAATTTCTCTACCTGGTCTGTATCCCCCATCACCTTCAAAAAGGGGCCCTATCCAACCCCATATCCCTCCTTCCCAATCATTTCCATATAACCCTATCCTACCCACTTATACTCCTGGGGGAGTGCCCTTACTCATCCCCACCTAAACACCTCTGCAGACTCATACCCCTGTTCCCCTCATAGGGAGCCATAGTTGTCTCCAACTCCCTCCCCTCTCCCAATCCTGGGGTCTGTCAGGGCCACTAGTTGTGAATTAGATCCGTGCCCGTCCTGGTTGGTGAAAGCCTCCAAGACTTTGGGGATGGTGCTGGCAAGGGTAGTCAATGCATCCCTTCGGCAGGGGAGGCTGTCACCCAGTCTCAAGGAGGCTGTGGTGCACCCCCTGCTGAAGAAGCCATCTCTGGATGTGGATGCACTCGCCAACTACTGACCTGTCTCTAATCTTCCCTTTTTAGGGAAGGTTATTGAATGGGCAGTGGCACTGCAGCTCCAGGTGCATTTGGATAACATTGGTTTCCTTGACCCTTTTCAATCTGGGTTCGGCCCAGCTATGGTACTGAGATGGTGTTGGTGGCCTTGGTGGACGATCTCCGCCGGGAGATGGACGCAGGATGTTTGACATTTCTGATCCTGCTAGATCTCTCAGCCGCTTTTGACATCGTGGACCATGGGCTGCTGTTGAGATGGTTGCGAGACCTGGGGGGTCTGGACGGGACTGTCCTTGGGTGGTTCTGTTCATTCCTCTCGGGGAGAAGCCAGCGGGTGGTGCTGGGGGCTGAAATATCAAGCCCCGGGCCTTATTCTGCGGCGTTCCGCAAGGTTCGATCATGTCTCCATTATTGTTTAACGTGTATATGCAGCCCCTGGGGGAGATCGTGAGAGGGTTCGGATTGCGATGTCACCAATATGCTGATGATACTCAACTGTACCTCTCATTTTCAGCTGACCCAGGTCCTGCCGTCTCATTGCTTTCCCAGCGTTTGGAGGCCGTGGTGGATTGGATGAGGCAGAGCAGACTGAAACTAAATCCTGATAAGATGGAGGTGATGGTGGTGGGGAGGGCGAGGAAGGTTCTGGCCCCCCTTGTGTGTGTGTGTGGGGGGGGGGGGGTCCATCCTCCTATTGCCCAGCAGGCTCGGAGTCTGGGGGTGGTGTTGGACTCGGGTCTCCATCTGGATCAGCAGGTGGAGACGGTGGCTAAGACTGCCTTCCACCAGCTGTATCTGGTACGGAGGCTGTGCCTATACATTTCCAGGCCCGACCTGGCCACCCTTATCCATGCCTTCATCACCTCGAGGCTGAACTACTGCACTGCGCTTTACGTGGGGCTTCCCTTGATTCTGGTTCAGAGGCTGCGGCTGATGCAGAATGCAGCGGCCCGTCTCCTTATGGGGACTGGACGACGGGAGCACATAACACCAGTGCTCCATGCTCTGCACTGGCTGCAGAGCATGGAGCCAGAGCCAGAGTCAAGGTCTTGGTATTGATCTATAAAGCCCTGCATGGTCTGGGTCCCTCAATACCTTGGGGACCGCCTCACCCTCCGTGCCTCAGAGCGATCCCTTTGGTCCACTGGGGGTGCCTTCTTGGAAGTCCCCCGGGTGAGACGGGGGGCTACAATGGAGAGCGCGTTCTCGGTGGCCGGGCCGTGACTCTGGAACTCCCTCCCGGAGGAAGCCCACCTGGCCCCAGCTCTGCTGGCGTTTTGTTGAGCCTGCAAGACCTGGCTGTTCGCCCAGGCCTTCGGAGGGGAGGGAAGGGTAGTCATGGGTGTGTGTGTGTGTGTGGATATGGGATTGTTTTTTAAATTTATTGGTGAAGTTGTTTTTAAATATTGTTTTTATGGAATTTTATTGTATTGTTGTAAGCCGCCCCGAGATGCCGTAGGCATGAGGGGGCGACTAAAAACCACTTATACATAAATAAATAAATAATTCACCCTCACAATATAAATACATCCTCTTGTTACACTGAAGTCCGTATTTCTGTGGAGCCCTGACTAGCAGGTGGCATGAGGAAAATAATGGGGGAGACCCTCCTGCTCTCCTTGCACCACCAGCCACTAAGCACCCTCTCTGCCTGCAGCTCTTCCCAGGGCCCCACCTCCACTGATGGGGGAGGAGCTATTCCTGTTAGCACAGCTGTGAAAGCATGGCGTACAATGCTATTCAATAATGCTGCCACAGTGCACAAAGCCCTGAATAAACAGTTGCTGAAACACCAAAGCAAAGTGGCCAAATAACCAAGTCTGCAAATAGTGCATCAGTAGCTAAGATTTATTTGGATATTGCTCATTTGAATGGAGATGCCAGTAATCTGTGCAAATGGGCAATGGCATATTCATTTCAGTCCCAGCAGAACCAGAGAAGAGGGGGACACCTGCCAAAAGCAAGGGAGCAGGCACTCTAGCAGGAGCCCCAAATGCAAAGTGCATCCCTGGGCAGCAAGACTGCATACGACATACAACCGCTCCGGCATTCACAGCAGGGCTGACACAGGGGGAACTTGAAGCCTCCTGAGCCCCAGTGAGGGTGAGCAGCTATAGTGCCACCCCTGTCTACCTTAGCTCCAATTTCACAATGCCTCAAGTGGTTGCCCCTGCAGCACTGTGCCCCCAACTTGCTTTGATCTCCACCGGGCCAGGATACCGGCACTGCTTGGAGCATGTGATTGTTTCCAGGCAAACACATTCAATCCATTAAACATGTCAGTTGACCACAGACCAGCTCCCACCCTCCATGTGCTCTTAGGGCAATGGCCCTTAGTGGGCTCTGTCTGTGCACCACAGCAGTAGGATGATTAAGGGGTTTATCCTCGCTTGGGTACACATGAAGAGCAAAAGGATGACCCAGAAAGAAGCCAGACTGCAGGAAGCGGATAGAAACATCCTGGAGCTGCTTAAAAGTTCCTTCTATTTAAGATGACAAATCTCAAAATATCTCCCCACACCAACCCACAATCAGGCTCAACTGCCCAGGCTGCTGCAGAGCAGAGAAACTGTGGGCAATAGGGAATGCTCCAGCTCCTCTGGCAGCCTTGTACCATGCAGGGCGTGGGGCAGCCTAGGAGAAAGCAAACCCTGGAGTTGCCTTGCACTTATTCACCTAGGAATAATCCCACTAGCATTGTTCCTGGCTTCTCCTTTATTCTCCTCCTTTCGAACCCTTAACTGGAACTTTCCTTTCTTTCTCCTACTAGTAGTTCTGGTTAACCTAACTGTATGATCTAAAGTTTTCTTTTAACTGATACCTCCACAGTGGGCTCCAGCAGCAGTCAGACACCACTCCGCCAATCCCCACTGGTTTCATATGGAAGTCTATGCTCCCCTGCAGTTATCTGTGTAGACTGCGTTAAAGTGCCTTTCCCCTAAAACTCTTGGCACCGTTAATATTTTAACTTTAACAGACCAAAGGATTAACATCTGCAAATAATGTTTGCCCACATCTGCTCCCATTCCCACATCTAAGCCAAGCTGTGCGCTACTGTGAGCGGCCAGCCTGGCATATGTCAAAGGAGGCCGGTTCTGGAATGGTTGGCCTGATAGAAAACATGCTGTTAGCTCCAGCACCCTAGCAGTGACACACGGCCCCTCATGGATCCAGGGCCACAAACGTCACCTAAAAATCCTGACCTTTCTCAGCAAATCTATTCTCAAAAATGGAACCATTGCTCGGCTTGCTAATTTAGGAGTAGCTTTAGTCTCCCCATATGCACTTACTTTTTTTATTTTATAACATAAGTATCCACCTGTTAACCTGGTTAAAAATAGCAAAAACCCCAAGAAAAGCACCATTTCTAACAAAATCAAAAGACTTCCCAGAACTTCCAGCACTCAATAGTCCCTCTGGGCTTTGATGTGCTCTCTAAGCTTGTGCTTACATGCATGTGCTAGAGTGTACAACTGTAACTTAAAAGCACAGTACTGCAAGGGACACTGAGTCCCACCAGCCTCCTGCTTGGTGCAGGATTTGCTAGCTAGCATGTTAAAATCCTCATATAGACAGACTCATGAGTTTCAACTTGTTACCTAGTGGAGGTTAACCCAATGCCTTGGCTAGCTAACATGACTTATTTACCTAAATTAAATTTTCCTGTGTAATTTCCTCAAAAATGAGTTTGCTTTTAAAGTCCAACCTCAGCCTATTAGAACAAACATCATTACCATGCGTGATGAGTTCTAACTCCCCAGAAACTAACTGTAAAGTAACACAGGATGCAACAACTGCGTACAGCACTGACTCTCCTGTCTAAACCCTGTGGCATTTCCATCTCACTGATCATGCCTGCAGATCTGAATCATTTTATGTTTTGGAATGTGGACCAACATTTATGGAAAGTACTAGCAGGGCTGGGTGGAAACACCCCCTAGGTGCATCACAGACATCTGTCACACTTACTTTGTAAAAGCGGGAAAGGATTTGAAATCAGGGGACTTGCGGTTTCTGCAAAAAAGAAAGAGATTCAAACATTGAGATGGGCAGAGACCTCACTGAATCCTCCTCAGCTCTGAACCTTCCTCCTGTCAGTTTACTCTTCCATTCTTGTCTTCCACAACTCCAGGATCTTCATTCTCTGGCTCTATTACCCTGTACAGAAGTGTCTGAGCAGGCTTCCCATGATGGGCTCCTATATCTGGAGATGATCATGGATTGTTTTAGATACCTTGATCCTGGACACACAGTTACGGATCTAGCCACCAGGGCCAGTTCAGGCAACTTGGGGGTCCATGAGTACAAGCCTCAAAATTCAGCACAACTGCCTCCACCGCATTGACCTCAAACTCCTGTGGTGTCGTGTGAGGGGATAGGAAGGTTCACTACCGCTATCTGTTTGGGGGTAGGGGAAATGTTTCACATACAGAATTGGTGTGCGTATTTGCAGGCAAACTCTTAGGGTCAGGAAGCAGAGATTTCCTGCTGAAATGGGGGATCTTGCAAAGACCTACTTTTCAAGATATGGCCTACAGATAAGGGGTGGACCGCCTGCTTTCCCAAATAGTTCTTGGTCAGCACAAATCTGCTCACACTCCATAGCAGGGTGGAGCTCTGGCATAGCGATATATTGCCACTGGTGGGTAGCAGTGACTGTAAATCTCTGTACTATTTAAAGTGCTAATTATTTATTCATCCATCCAAAGAGTCTGTGAACAGATGTCAATCCCAAATTCAGAGTCATACTCCTTCTTAGAGAATCCCTGATAGAACTCCTGGTTGTGTCAGCCTTGGGGATGGAGTTGATGGGGAGACAGATTCAACTAAAAGGGTCTTCTTGCCAAACCCCACTGGACAAGCGAGCTGAGGGGTTTGGCAACGCTTCACTGGTACACGCTTCACCATGTCCTCCAAATCAGAAGTGAAGAAAGACTAGCTGACTTGGGTGGATGGCAATATGGAAGAATCATGGATGAACAGCAGGTGCTAAAGGACAGGTATGGACTGACAGCACTAGTTCGTCCATCTCCTCCCCAATACTTGTACTTGATCCTGGATTCTAGAGAGAAAGCTCTATCCCATATCTGACTGTCTGCAATGTGAATCCATGCCATTCCTTAGATAGAGCTTATTTTCCAATTTTTCCATGGTTCAGCTTTTCTTTCTAAGAAATTATTATTATTAATTATTTATATAGCACCAGCAGTATACCTGGTGCTGTATAATCAATAGTTATGGACCGGTCCCTACCCCCAGGGGACTTACAATTTAAGAGACAAGGGAGGGAGAAACAATGGAGAGGTGAACATCGGGAGAGACGAGTACATTCATGAAGTTGCAGATGCACATGCTTCACTTAGTTACAGGGAACTAGATTCTGAGTGAAGGGGAAGGGGACGCAATTTCACTCATGACGAGCCAGGGAAAGCTTGTCAAAGAGGTAGGCTTTCAGGGGTTTGAAAGTTGGGAGGGAGGGAGTAGAGCAAACGTATCCAGGGAGGGAGTCCCAGGCATGAGGGGCAGCAAGAGAGAAGGGATGAAAACATTAGAGGAGCAAGGGGGTCGTGAGCAGGTGAGGGTGGCGGCAGAGGAGCGAAGCTCCCAGGCAGGAAACAATAATGGAGAGATATGGGGGAGCAAGGCCATGAAGAGCTTTGAAGGTGAAGACCAGGAGCTTGTGCCAAATGTGTTCACATAGAGGGACAGTGTAGAGTGGAGAGGAAGGGCTGAAAATGGCCAAAGTGATGGGCAAGGTGGATGACTTTGGCAGCAGAGCACTGAATGGAGATAAGGGGGGGGGCGAGATCAGAACAGGGGGAAGGAAGGAGGAAGTTGCAGTAGGTAACTTATTATGTCCACCAAATGCAGAAGTGCAATCATTCCTGCAGAGCTGGCTAAGCTGGCACGGTGTCAGGTGAGCCCCTATGAAACACAGCTTATTCTGGGGTTCTGGTGGTCTTATTCTGTAGATTCAGAACAAAAGTTAGTCTAGAGTGTGGTTCTCACGTCTGTCCCAAACTAAAGAGATAGACAAAGTAGTTCAGAGGATACTTTTGGCTGCACTAACTTCTGTCAGTGAGTGAGTACACTTTTGGGCAACACAGAGGTTGCATACTCTCACCAACAGAAGCTGGTCCAACAAGAGATTATCTGAACCACTTTGTCTCTATTCTAAATGAAAGATCTTGAGTCTATAAACTTGGGTCTATAAACTCTGAGCTTTCTTTCCATGACTATATCAGTGTGTATCTTACTACTGCATTTTTGTCAGTGTGAACAGGACTCCTTCCCTAATATCTTTGCAGCAGTTTAAAATCCACAGTGGCTATTCATTCCTGGTGCCTTTGTGATTGTCAGGTCCTGGGTCTCAAACCCCTGGCTGCTGGGGTTTGGAGCACTGCCCCAGCTGCTGGTGCCACCACTCAGGCCTGACTTCAGCCCAGTTCTCTCTTCCTGCTGTCTCCTCTTGGGTTCTCCCAACCTATGCATGCCACACCCATTTCCAGTTGCGTCCCATTGCCCCAGTCCTGCCTCCAAACTTCCTGATTGGCCACCAGTCAATACTTAATGCCTGCTGGTAGTCACAGGAAATTGAGCAGAGCAGAGCCATGCCATGCATGCTTGTAATGGTCTATGTTCCAGTCCTGTTTCTAGTCCCTTGTGCTCTTCCCTTATTTCCCTCATTGTGTTCCCTAGCCTTGATCCTTTGTATCCCTTTAGCTTCCAGGTTCCCTGTTTCTCCCCTGCTTCAGGCCCTTGTACGCCTCCAGCCTCCTTGTTCCCCCTTGCTTCCAGACCTCTTCCGTTCCTCAAGTCCTAGTTCTCTGTTCCTTCCTTCATTGATGAACTGTGTGGCAAAATGCCACTGGCCCTGACAAGGACACTTGCCTGAAACTGAGTCAGGCTTAACTGAGTTCTAAGCCTCTAAACAAGCACATGTTTAGGACTTCCACATTCCTGAAATTCCTCAGGAAATTCCTACGGCCAGCAGGAGGCAGAAACCTGATTGGCTTGGACTGGTCAGGGGGGATCTGTACCTGAGCCAGGTGACTCTCCCAAACGAATCACAGGGAGGGGGAAGGGAACTTTTAAAAGGCCGAGCCACAGGCTTTTGCTCTCACTCTCTGGGACTCTCTCTGGCACACATGGATTGGATGGCTTGGCTGTGAACTCTCTAACTCTGGCCTTGCCAGGACAAGAACCTTGACCCCATAGGAAAAACATCACCTATGGAGACCAGACCAGAACCTACCTTGCATGAGTACTTGCTTGTTTGCCTGCTACATCAGATACAGTTGTAGAGACACGTTCCAAATGGACTAGCACGTTCAAAAGACTGACTCGCATTGCTCAAAGGGCTTATTACCTTGGTTCTCGGTATAAACTTTACTTTTATTCCTTTTTATATTTACCAGTAAATTCTATGCTTTGTTTTTACCCTACTGGGTGTGTGTGTTATTGGCTGACCATTAAATGTCTCCCTTGACCAGATAGCCAGGCCAAGCTACTAAGGAGTGGAAAACTCTCTATTTGGCTAGAAGCCAAAAGCTTTGGGACCAAGGGAAGCCTTTTTTGGGTGATTCTGGGGTTCGGCCTCCAACGCAGGGGAGGAAACCTCGGGAAGAGAGTACCAGGAAGGGGAGTGCTCTTGGGAAGCTGTGAGGCTTATGCCTTTTGGGGTTAACATTTCCTGATTGGTGTGAATGCCCTCTTGTATACACTTGAGTGGTGGCAGCGGAATATCAAGAGTTTTTGGGGGTTTGCCAGCTGTGGGGACCCCTGGTCAGAGATTTGGAAAAACACAGTGAGGTGGGTTGCTCAGCTGTATAGCGCCCCCTGCTGGCATTTTGCCACACGTGGTGGCAGCGGTGGGATAGCCCAAGCAGCCTGATAAACACACACAGGTGGGATAGGATCCACCAGCAGTTTTCTTTTTGGACTGGAGTTTTTGAAAAGCATGCACAGAGCTAAGAGGGGTTTTGGGAATAAACCTTGAGCAACTGAGTCCTTGAATTTGGCTTCGGGTCAACTGGATAGGGCTTAGATAAGCAGTGAAGGGCAAGGAATTGCATGAGTTCTGGAACCCAGGGAAGTACCCTGCTGGGGCTGCCCAAGGGGCTCAACAGACTTCCTAAAGCTGACCTCATAAGAGAGGCTCAAAAGAGAAATCTCCCAACAGAAGGGAGCACCAACGAGCAGCTAAAGCAGCAAATAAGGGACTTCGAAATGCCTCACTGGGAGCAGAACGCGGATCCAGAGACAGGAGTCGGAGCAACCCTTCTCTTTGAGACTCCTGAGAAAGCTGGAGCTGATCCGGGAGCAGATCCGCCTTAGAGAGAAGATGCTCGCAACCCAGGAGAAGCTACTTGCAGACAGGGAGCGAGAGAGGGCAGACAAGGCAGCTCAACACCAGCATAAGAAGGAGCAGCGAGAAGCCCAGGAGGCTCAACGCCAACATGAGCTGGAAATGCTAAGAGAACGGCATAGGGAGAGGGAAGCCGAACTAGCCACACAGGAAGCTCAATGACGCCATCAGTGGGAGCAGCAGGAGCATGAGGCTAGGATGCTTCAGCAAAAGTTGGCTGCACCCCACAAGCTGACACCAAAGGACTTCACCCCTTTCAAAGAGGGAGACAACCCCGAGGTGTTCCTGAGCGTTTTTGAGAAGCAGGTTCGCAGATGGAATGTGGGGGAGGATGAGTATATGTGTTATGTGGCTGGGTTGGTAACAGGGACTATGTCAGTTATCTTTGATAACGTACCCACTGAATCTGCTAATGATTATTCTGTGTTTAAAGAGGCTGTGCTCAAGCGCTATAGGCTGGACCCAGATCATTTCAGGAAGCGGTTTTGCACACTGGTTCCTCAGCCAGGGCAATCTATGGTGGAGTTTGGGGCCCAACTAGTAGAAGCCTTGAGGAAGTGGGTGGTTGGGGCCAAAGCTGAGACCTGGGAGCTGTTGCTGGATCTTATGGTGCTGGATCAGTTCTACTTCCGCTGTCCCCAGGAGATCAAACATCTGATCCGAGATAAAAAAAACCAAACAGTCAGTGAAGCTGCTGACTTTGCTGATCAGCTGCTGCTGAATAGGGATGGGCTAAAGAAAGATTCTACCCACTTTGGGAAGGATCAGAAAGGGTTCCAAAAAGGTGGGAGGGGGGAGGTACCCCGCAAACGGGAGTCGGGGACCCCACCTGCTGAATGCAAGGGGTCCCCTAATCTGGCAAACCCCCTTAATTTGGATAAGAGGGGCTGCTATAACTGTGGGGAGCTGGGCCACATTAAGACTAGTTGCCCAAAGCTGCAGAGCCTACAGAAGCCTGTTCACCGTGCAGCAGTTGTAGGCATAGGGGAGGAAACCCAGAGCGTCCCGGTGTATCACATCAATAGGATTGTGTACATGAAGGAGGGGGCAGATTACCTTAAGGTGGAGGTGAATGTAAGAGAGGACTATTGTTGGGGAACTAGACTCTGGAGCAGAGGTGTCTCCGATCAGTGCCAGCCTAGTTTCCCCCGCAGATATAGTCCCAGGGAAAACTTACTGCATCAAACCGGTGGGGTACCCGCCATTTGATGTGCCGGTGGCACGTGTGCCCATAGAATGGAGGGGCTGGGGAATGTGTCTAGATATTGGGGTGTGGGAGGATGCCCCTGTCCCTATACTAGTGGGGAAAGATATCGTACAGCCCTGCTGTGTGTCAGTAGAAACCCACAGTCAGAGCTGGGGAAGCCAGCTCATTCTGGAGACAGAAGATGGGGAAGAGGGTAGTTGCCCGGGGTCAGAAGGTGGGTCCAGGGGTGAGATCTCCTCTAGCCATCAGAGCCAGCTGCAGAGTGGGACTGAACTCAGGAATAATTCTCCAAAGGAGCAGCACCACCAGCCAAAGATGAGGTATGGGGTGCAGAAGGAATAGAGACCTTGGGGGTCAGCTTAGCGGGCGTCCCTGGGGGGAAAAACATAGAGTCCAAAGAGGGAACAAGAATCCTAGGGGTGGGCCTAGAGCGCAGCCCTGGAAGGGAAAATGTAGAGCCCAAAGAGAATGCAGCAAAGGAAACAGTAATCCTAGGGGCGAGTCTAGAGGGTAGCCCCAGAATAGAATTTGTAGAGCCCAGAGAGGGGGCGGCAGAGGGAATAGTGACCCTGGGGCAGGCCTGGAGGGCAACCCTAGAATGAAAAGTGTAGAGCCCAAGGGGGGAACAGATGAAGGGACCCCAGAAAGGGATGGGGTACCCCTGGGTGTGGTAGAGAAGGTTAAGCTGGAGGTTTTCGCATACCCCAGCCTAGTAAGCTCTGAGGATTTTGAGCCCGAGGTTCTAGAAGACCCTAGCTTGGAGCACGCCACAAGCTGTATGCTCTCTGAGGCTGGCAAGGCCAGTTCTCTGTGATGAGCTTCACTCTCCCTCAGATAGGAGTGGCTGAAAGGTTTTTCCCTTATCTTGTTGTGACCCAGTTCTAGGGCCCAGGTTGACCTTTCCCAGGGTCAGTCTTTCACGGACCCTGATTCTCATGCCCCTGACAACGACTTCTTATATTCATGTTCTACAGTCTTTCAGGATTATTTTCTTATTTAGTTCCAAAGGAGCCAACGTTTTAATGGTCACTGAGCAACTGGCATGGTTTGGCTACATTGACTGGATCTCTCCAATATATCACTTTCTGATAAAGCCTAGGGCACCCTAGGTGCAGCTTGTGTTTGGAACTCCTGCTCTATGTGCATGCACAATGGGGCATGTGAAGGCTACTAGGATTCCAGACAGAGAGACTCTCTTAGTACGGCACTTCTCTGTGGACACTATTTGCAAATCAGTGGTATTTTTTAAACCCATAAATGTTTTAGTTCTGACTGAACAACTGGGCCTTTCTGGCTACTGTCACATCTGCAGTTTAATTCTCATTAAAGCATGATGACGACATCACCAAGTAACTGTGCTTAATTTGGTAAAAAAAAAAAAAAAAGAATTACATGCATCAGCACCCAAACCCTCCCACCCCAGAACTTGTCAAAGCAGGGAACTGAGTTAGCAACCCAACCTCTCTACAGCTAAACATAAAGTTCTTGTGATTTAATCTATATGATGACCAGCACCGGGGTGGGGTGGCTCAGTGAGAATGGTAGAATTTTGAGGGATTTTCCAGAGCCTGGCAGCCAAAAGCAGCAGCAGGAGAGGAGAGAGTCTGTGATCTTCCTTGCTGTGCTGTGGAGAGGGGATACATGGCCACTTTCCTTCCCAAAGAATGTTTAGGGTTTGCAGGGAACAAAGTTTCAGAGATATCTGAGGAAACCGCACTCCATCTATCAAAGATGTTGAACATGTAGCAGCCTTGTTTCCCAAAAGATATAAGGGGCAGCGTGTGGGAGGAGTAAGGGCCATATGACCTGTGAAACTCCCCCATATTGTCTAGCTAGACCTTCAAAAGCAGATTTTCTTTCTGTTTCCTGTGGCTAGGGTTATCTCATTCACAGGAGCATCAGGGAGTTCATCCAACTTTATAGAGACACAACTGGAGTTGAGGCATCTGTGAAAATCTTCCTTTGGAGGTACATGCAATTTTATTATATAGAGGCTGGTATTTTTGCATGCGTTTGCATGCGTGTGGATTGTAAATTTTGCATTTATGCAAAAGCAGAATTGCACATGCTCCCAGGAGAAGATTTTCACAGGCGCCCAACTCCAATAGGGCCTCTATAAAGTTAGGTGCCTCACCTTGCTCCTTTGAATGAGACAACATTAGCCACAGAAAACAGAAAGAGAATCAGCTTTTGAAGGTCTCACTGAAGGGTTTGACAATATGGAGGCACAGGTCATACGGTCCTTGACCCCTGCACTGTCTCTCCAATGACCCATTTAGGGATATTGCTGCTGGACAAGCATGCCAAGTTTACTGCTACTACATACTTCCTCATGGTAGGAGCACAAAGCTGAAGAGGCTCCTCCAAGTCAGAACTGAGCCAAGACCAACTGTCATGGATAGATGGGTGGAGCGTGCTTTTTACCTTCCAATTTCCACCTCTAGATTGTGGTCACTGAATCTACACTTGACGAGAGCTTGTTGCATGTTCACAAGGGCGTAACAGCCCATCTGTCCCTTCCAGGGGTGTTGCAGGGATCAATACAGGGACCCGTGTTCACTTTCCCCCTCTATTGCTGCCAATGAAAACAATGCAGTGAATATGAGTCCCTGGTTATGAGTCACTCAGATATTACTGTCTCTCCTTCAATCCCTTTAGTGGTACCTTCAGCTTCCTTGGCTTTTCCATGTGATCAACTTAGTTTCTCAACTGGTTTTTTTTTGTATCTCTCAAACTACTTCTTCAATGTTTCTCTTGCTGGTACCTCCTCTGCATCTCTTTTCCTCTTTGTGAGAGTTCCCCAAGGCTCTGTCCTGGGTCCTCTTCTCCCTTTACAAGTTTACACTCCCTCTGGGCAAACTCATTGAATCTCACAACTTCCAGTAGTACTTGTATCCTGACAACACTCAACTCTCTCTCTCCACACCCATGCTCTCCCACTCCATCCAGTCTTGTAGCACAGACCATTTGTAGCACAGACTGTCTCTCTGACATCTCTGCTTGGATGTCGCACCACCAACTCAAGCTTAATATGGCCAAGGCTGAACTCCTCATCTTTTCCCCAAAACGTTCCTCTCCTTCTTCCCTCTGAGTTTCCACTGATGGTGTCACCATCCAGCTTGTGCCTCAGGCACGTAGCCTGAGATTCATCTTTGACTCATTCCTCTTCCTTACACCTCAGATCCAGGCTGTTGCCAAGTCCTGTTGCTTCACTCTGCATAATATTGCAAAAATCTAGCTTTGCCTTATTGCTTCCACTGCCAAATCTCTAAGCATCTCTTGCCTTGACTACTGCAACTTCCTCCTTACTGGTCTCCCCTGCTCTGATCTCACCCCCCTCATTTCTGTTCAATGCTCTACTGCCAAAGTCATCCACCTTGCCTGTCGCTTTGACCATATTCAGCCCCTCCTCCCTGACCTACACTGGTTCCCTCTGTCTGAATGTATTCAGCAAATGCTCCTTGTCTTCACTTTCAAGGTTCTTCATGTCCTTGCTCCCCACTATCTCTCTGCACTTGTTTCCTGCCACAATCAAACCCAAGAGCTTTGCTCCTCCTCTGTCCCCATCCTCGCCTGCTCGCAACTCCCTTGCTCCTCTAAACATTTTTGCCCCTTCTCCCTTAATGCCTTCCATGTCTGCAACTCCCTCCCTGGACACATTCATTCTGCTCCCTCTCTCCCAACCTTCAAATCCCTCCTGAAAACCTCTCTCTTCTGTCAAGCTTTTCCTAGCTCTCCATGAGGAGGAAACTGCCTCCTCTTCCCTTCTTCACTCAGAATACTTTTCTTCTCTGCAAACTAAGTTAAGCACGTGCACCTGCAAGTTCTCAGCCTCATGAATGTATCAGTGTCTCTCTATGTTCACCTCTCCCCTGTCTCCCCTAGATTGTAAGCCCCTTGGGCTTACAATCTATAACTACTGATTGTACAGTTGATTGTACAGTGCCGGGATTTGGAAGGAACAGGGCACACAATATCACATTACATCCTACTGTCATGTTCAATTCAGAATGTGCAAACACATTTCACAATGCAAGGCCTGTAGGTGCTTGTTCAGTGGGACAGTAGCAGTGGGGGTGAGGGGTAGGACTCTGCTGTCTTTCTGGCAACTCCAACATGGAAAAAGGGCAGTTAGTGTCACCCTCCCCTCAGCCCATGCTGTGCACAGTGCACTTCAGGTAAACACCACCTGGCACTCCTCAGCATCTCCAACACTCTCCTCATGCCTGTGCAAGGCTAATGGGAAGGTGAGCCAGAGCAATGCACACTATCAACTAACAACACTTGGACAAAGGCATACAAACAAACCAAAAGGTGGTTGGGTGGGAGGGTCAGGGAAGAGTTGAAAAAAGCAAAACAAGAAGAAAGGATGGAGACAAGAAAGAAAACAGAGCTGGGAGTAGAGAGAGAATGTAACAAGGAGCACTGTACCCCAGCACGGCAGGCTGCAGCTCAGGACTGGAGCCCACATGGGGTTTGTAGCTCTGCAGTCAATGTGCTGGGTTTGTTGTTGTGCACGTTACATATTGTGACTGCAGCTGAGGCAGTTGAGACGATGTAGATGCTCCCTCGAAAACGAGCACCATGGTTACACCATTGCTTTAACCAAACTGAACTGTTATTTACAGAAGCATAAGCAGGTTTGACCTGGCCAACAGGGAAGTAGGGCAAGCTAGCTCTGGGTATGCTTAGCTGCTCCTCTACAGGCTGCTGGCACCCATAAGCCTCCCTGAGGACAAGGACTCTGCTCTCTAGGCTGTAGGCTCGCTACTGCTGGCAAATGTCAGGCCTGCTAACTCTCTCCTGGATGTGAGGCTAAGTCCTATGGGATTGATCCATCACAGCCTGGCACAAAAAGCTGCTCCTGGGACTTCCCCAGCCCACTCAGTGCAGCTCTCTTTTGCCTCAGCAAACAAGTTCCAATCTGGCTCCACCTCCTCTCTCAGTGCCGGATCCCTGCTCTCACCCCTTTTACAGTGTCTCAGACAGAGGGCACAGATCCCTCCTCTCTCCCATTAAGTTCTCTGTCTGGCAGGTTCCAGGCCTAGCCGGAATGAGTCATTCGCAGTAGCAACAGGGTAAGGAGACAGTGTTTCAACTCCTGGCTGCCTGCCACGGACCCCACAACTAAAGCTTAACTCTTTGCATTTCCAGCTCATGTCTACCACAAAATGGAACCAGCACAAACCACTTCCACACAGACACTCACATTGCTTATTTCATTTTCAGTCAGAAGAAAAGCCTGTATTTTTTTCCAGCCAAGGCACCAGCACGCCCTGAGCGGGCTACAGGACATACTACTATCAACCTGATCCAGACCAGTTTGGGGCCCTGAACTGGACTGAGGATCAGTCCAGATAATCTTGTTTGCAACTTTCCTTATATCTGCAGTCTGCCAGAGAGAAACTCCCAACAAAAATTCCAAATAAAAAGAGCATGGAAATGTTTGCTATGATCAAAGGAGATGAACAAATCATAGGAAAAAGATCAAGCAAAAAGCAAGGGGGTTTGGTGAACAACTTGCTTTGTAATTTGACAAGCTTTATATACTGCAGCTCAAATAAAACTGGTCTTAACTGCTGCAAGCGCTGAGATTTGGTACAAGTAGATGGAATACAGAGTTTGTAATGCTCCTTATGCTACAGAACCATGGGCTACATAGTTTAGATCATGCAAAGGTACCCAGGAGTGCCTGCCTCACTGTGTGCACGCTTCTTTTGCACTGATTCCTGGACACCTTCCTATTCTCACAGTTAAGATTTCCTCCTAAGAGAAGCTAAACAAGCTTTCAGCCGAGATCTTTGCAATCACTTGCAGCTCTGGAAGTCCAACTCTTGTAAGGACTGTAAAAATACCATCCCAAGCTCCATTTTTGTAGTATTTGACTCCACATCAAACATGCTTATTTTATGAGTGAAAAGAACTTTGTATGACCAGTTCTGGAGACTCCTCCTGGAACTGAATTTTAAGCTGGCTCTTTTTGTTCTTGTGTATTCCCCAACAATGAAAGTTTCCCCCAGCGATATCTGTCTTGAAATGGGTCATTTATTGACAATTCTACATGTCCATTATCTGTACGGATGAAACCCTATGTTCTGGGTAACTGAATGTGAACCAAACTTTGGCTAAGACCTACCCGAACATTAACTTTCCTGATTTATAGCCGGTCCAGGTGGAACTCACTGGAGTGTGATGAACTTCCTGTTGGTGATGCAGAGGAAGCTCACCCCCTATAGCTGAGTGGGCTCTGCAGAGCTCGTGTTGAGCTCTGAACACAGAGCTGCACAGCAAGAGACCTGTAGTCATTTCCAAATGCTTGGGCTTGCTGCTGAAGACAGACTGGACATCAGTGGCTTGGAGAGCTGCCAGGAGTCTGCCAGCCTCCAATGCCCATTAGTTGCTGGTTAGGCAGATGTCCCAAGTGAAAGATCAGAGGACTAGGCTGTAAAAGGCTGACCCAAAGGCTAGTGGGGAGATGCCACCCCTTGTCCCATGCCATGCTGGTAGCAGAGGGCCAAGGCATGCATAGCACTTATGTGCGATCAACTCATGTCAAGTGGTAAGGACAGTCACTGTACCACATCTGTGTCGAGCCTGCCGCACAGCTGTGCTCCAGTGGACTAAGCTATAGTTTGTGAAGAAGGCCAAAGAAACAGGCTTGCCTGCTTGGATCCCCTTTCCTTGTTTTTTGTCTAGCACTTAGCCATTAACTGCTGTAATTATATGTTGGATGACTAGAATGAAGCTGGGTTATTCTAAACTTTGAGAGGATCAACCACTTGGCACTTTCAGTTTTCTGTTGCCAAGGGATAGACTCAAGTCTTTATTGTCAAACCCGCTGAAAGCCAGTATCCCATCCAAATGGGCTACTAGATCCAACATTTCATGTAGGTAGTACCGGACAGCAAGCCACTGCAGACAGTTCCACAGATGTGTGCCCCAACGTTACCCCCTTCCCCTTTCACACTTTGGTCATGGTGTAAAACCCAGAGAATGGATAATGTGCCCAAAGGGGGAAAAGTCTTCCCAAGCCCAACAGTTAGTGGCTGGCTTAGACCACAAAGCAAGAGGAATTATGCTTCTCATGTGTTTCATTCTAGCTCACACTGTGGGGGATGATTTTATTATCCATAAGATGGCCCTGAGAGAGTGTGTGGAGCTGTGCTGCAGATCTGTTGTGATGTCAGATGCATGTCAGTGTAGAACTATTTTGCTGAGTACTCTAAGATCGGGCATGTCTAACTGCCTTCAATCAAGAGCACCAGTGGCAATACAAAGGGAGCTACAGGCTGGGATACAAAAGAGGTCTGTAGACACAATCAACGTAAGGGGGAGTGGGTTGACTGCAGACAATGCTTTATTGCTGTTATTTACCCGAACTATATAAACAGATCTGAGGAAGGAGGGGGATTTGAATTCTAACCACTTCAGAATAGGCATTACGGTGCCCCCTGTTCACACAGTCATAATTTCAGTTCCGTGACTCAATGTCCCAAGCTAATTATACAATACATATACAGTTCTATCACTCTGAAACAACAGGACTTGCCTGCAACAAACTATGGTGCAATGAAGTGACAAAACTGTCCCCTTTTAAACTGTTTTAAATGGATTTTAGGTTATTTTATTGCATTTTGTGATAGTCCCCAAGTGCCATTTGGCAGTGTGGGAAGCGGGGGCACTATATAAATACAATTATTTATTAATTATATTATTATTATTATTATTTTATTAGAAGAAGAGGAATGACAGAATTACCACAATATCACCATAATGTACAACTTGTATAATTTATGATACACTTTCATCTTCATGTACAGCAAAGTCACTGAGTAAAAAAATGGTTTCCTTAGAATGCCTCTTTTTATACATGCCAAAAAATAAACCCCATTTCATTTCACAATCCATTCTGTACCTTATATTGATAGTTTTGTTCTCCTAAATCTGCATCTCTTTCCTCCATTAAAAGACCAGGGTAAGTAATTTTGACATGTCTTGGAGGGCAGAGAGCGTAATTATATTATAGTATTGCAATTCAAATTTGCTACAGAGTGGCAGGAATCTTGAGAGGATGCTAACTGAAACATGGACCCACTGCAACATTCCCCTGCTCTGTGCACTAGCTACATAATTGCTTTTACACCAGTTTAACCCACATTTTCCCTGTCATGTTTGGCAATGGACACTAAATAAGCAGCAGGAGGAAGCAAGCGTACTTACCACTAGAGTTTTGAGAGCTGCTGTTTGTTTCTTCAAAGTTGTTTTGCGTTTTGCCTTCCACTCTCCGGCTGAAAGCACTTTCTGCTGGGTGGAAAAAGGAAAATTGGATCTTACCTTTGTGCATTTTCTTTCTTCCAGAGGGGAACAGACAGTCAGAACTGTAGGGGAACGATTCCCACTCGACCAGCAGGAGGCAGAACAGAGTTCAACAGAGCATAAGCAGTGGGATCAGTCCCCTGTAGCTCCAGTTGTTCCAAAAGCCTTGAACTAGATAAAACATACTTAGAAACTCTCTAATTAACAAAAGTGATAACAAGAACACAATGGCCAGAACTTCATATGCCTTCCCTCTCCTCCCAGAAATTGTGGAGAGGGGTTAACTATGAAGGAGTCCCCTAATATCCAGACTTTGAAAAATAAGCATTATGCTTAACAGGTCAAACACCCAACCACTGCAAACCAAATCAGCAGGGAGGGAAGTCTGACAGTCTGTTCCCTTCTGGAAGAAAGGAAATTCACAAAGGTAAGATCCAATTTTCCTTTCTCTCCAGAGGGTCCCAGACAGTCAGAACTGTAGGGAATGTAGCAGAGCAGTACCCCAAGAACAAAGTATGATAGGATCTGCTGAGTATTATGGTGAGCCTGAGAAAAAAATTACTGTAGTGAGTTCTGTAGAACCCCCTGCTACACTCACCTACCGGAGGCTGCATCCACTGATTCTAGGGTGTGGACCTTGTAGAGGCGAGTGAAAGTGTGAAGGGATGGCCATGCAGCTGCCCTGCATATCTCCTCATATGAGGCTCTGGCCCTAAATACTGCAGAAGCTCCCCTGTGAGCATGAGCCCATGTATTTTGAGGAGGGGATAACCCTTTGGACCTGTAAGCCTCGACAATGGCTGAAGTAAGCCATCTGGAAATGACCACCTTGGAGGCTTTTTTCCCTTTGTTGATGGGGCATATGAAACAAAAAGAGCTGAAGATTGTTTAAATGAGGTGGTCCTCTGTAAATAAGCCTTGAGTGCTCTACGCACATCCAATGTGTGCCACAGTTTCTCCAGCTCATGGACTGAATGGGGACAAAAAGAAGGGAGGATAACACTATGGAACCAAGTATTTATCTTGGGTATAACTGCAGGGTCTAATCTTAAGACCACTGTCTCCTTCTGAAAAATACAGAAGTTGGGTTCGACAGAAAAAGTTCCTAGTTCAGAAATCCTCCTGTGGAGGTGATTGCAATTAAGAAAGCTACCTTAACTGAGAGAAAATAGAGAGACCTCTCTCAGGGGTTCGAAAGGAGCTTGCATTAGTGCCTTTAGAACCAAGTTTAGGTTCTATGAAGGAAACTTGTAAACTGGGAGGAGAAAGGAGTTTTGAACACCTCAAGAATATTTTAATGTGACGATGGCCAGAGAGCCTCACACCCTTTGAAGTGAAAAGCACACTATTTAAAGTTGTCACTTAATGAATAAGGGTGTTTGGCTTAAGGCTTTTATCGAGATCCATTTGCAGGAACTCTAGGACTAAGCTCACTCCTGTGTCAGAAGGCACCAGGTTTCTACTCTGGCAC
The DNA here is from genome assembly GCA_003113815.1 of Sphenodon punctatus. NCBI lineage: Eukaryota > Metazoa > Chordata > Lepidosauria > Sphenodontia > Sphenodontidae > Sphenodon > Sphenodon punctatus. Next base: position 2,859,203 of record QEPC01002020.1, read on the forward strand.
CATGAGGCAAACACCCTCCACGTATGCTGATAAATACGTTTTGTGGAGTTTTTCCTAGCTGACAGAAGGGTGTTCAAAACTGCCTCTGAATAGCCTGATTGCCTGAGGGCTCTCCTCTCAGTTTCCATCCTGTTAGATTGAGAAGACTGGTCTTCTTGCAGAGGATGATTCCCTGAGACAGAAGGTTTTGAAACCAGTTTAGGGACAGAGGAGGGACCAGAGATCTCTCTATCAGGTCGAAGAACCAAGGCCTCTGTGTCCAAAAGGGGCCCACTAGACTCAGTGTGGAATGCTCCCTCTTGAGTTTGGCTAGTGTCCTCCCAATGAGTGGGAACGGAGGGAAGGCATATAGGAGCCCTTGCGGACACAGCTGGCTGAGAGAGGCTACAGCCAAAGCCCCTTTGTGCTGGAACCGGCTCATGAACAGCGGGAGCTTTGCATTGCAGGGGGCTGCAAATAGATCCACCTCTGGCAGACTGAAGGTGTCCACTACCTGTTGAAACACTTCCTGGGATAGGGACCATTCTTTGGGATCCACCTATCTGTGGCTTAGCCAGTTCACTTGGATGTTGTCGCAGTCGCAAATGTGTCGGGCCTTTATGTGAGGCTAGGTTGGATTCGGCCCAAGTTATCAGAAGAGAGGCTTCTTGATGTAGCTGATGAGATCTCGAGCCCCCCTTGATGACTGATGTGGGCCATTATTGTATAGACTAGAACATGATCACCTCTGATCTCCGGGGCCAGCTGCAAAAGAGCTAGTCTCACTGCCCTCAGTTCAAGCCAGCTGATGCTGTGCCTCATTCCCTGTGTCGACCAGAAAACCATGTATCACTTTGCGTCCCAGGTGGGCTTCCTAGCCCTGAAGGCTGGTGTCTATGATGATCGTTGTCTGGTCTGGTTCTGACAACGGAACTCCCAACTGGAACCTCTCCACGTCTAGCCACCAGGACAACTGGATCTTCACGGATTGGGGTATCTAGATCCATGGGTTCTGGCCCTTGATGATCTCTTGCTGAAAAGGTCTTAGAAATGCTTGTAGAGGATGGAGGTGAAATCTCACCCTCTGGAGGTGCTGTGTTCAGGAGACTAGCAGAGTCTGCAGTCTCTCCAACAGCTTCAATCTCATCTGCACTGATTCACGTGATTGGTGGATGAGTGTCTGTAGCTTGGATTATCTCTGTTGGAATAAATACAGTGTTTAGCCTGGTGTCTAGAACCATGACCAGATGAGTCATCCTCTGTGATGGAATTAGCTGACCCTTTTAGGTCCAGGGAAGTGAGCCAATCCCCCGGAGCTATTGCCTGACAGAATTTAGCGTTTCCATGTGGAAAGTCCCGTTTCTGATTAACCTGTTTAGCCTCTTCAAGTCCAACACAGCTCTCCAGTCCCCTAATTTTTAGGGGACTAGAAAAATTATGGCGTTGAAGCTGATATGCTAATCTTCAGGAGACTGAGGAGATAAGGAAAAAGTTGTGAGGCTTGGCTCTTTTAACACAGCCCTGGGATATGGTTTGCTGAACCTAGTGCTGTGCCCAGAGATGGGTAAAAGACTTTAGTCTGCCTCCTATGGGAGGGACTCCCTCAGCTGCTGGAAGGGGGTAGTCATGCGGACTGTTTGAGTTGGCAGCTCCCTGGGACTATTTGTTCCAGGAGAATTCAGTGAATGTGCACCGTTTATTCCATCCCCCCTTTCCTCCAGAATCTTTATGCTGGTAAAAGGACCCCTTCTTGTTGTAGGGGTTGTAAGAAGACCTGCTACAGGTACAAAAAGGTTTCCTCTTTGGATTGAAATGCAAGGTGCACTGCTTTGCTTTATCAGCAGCATCTGCCAGGACTTTCTCAAGGCAGACTCTGAATAATTTAGTCCTCTGGCAAGGTCCTAATATTATAAGTTTTTAGCTAAAGAGTCTCTGTTCCAACTCCTCAGCCAAAGTTTGCACCTGGAGGCTACACTGGCTGATATGGACCGAGCAGCTCACTTCAGAACGTCTGTGGATGAGTCCGCTAGAAAGGCCACAGCAAGCAACATCCTGGCAGAGACTATCGTAGCTCTCCTAGGAGATATGGAAGGGTTGTTGGCCTGTTTCAGCCAGCAGAGGAGAGATCTAGCAAAATAGGCGGTGGTGTTGCTATCCTTAAGGGCGTTTATAGACGATCCCGCTTACAAGCGGGATCGCTAAACGCCGTGTTTCTCCGCCGCGGCTTCTCTCCGTGCCGTGTCTGATGTTCAGACACGGCGCAGAGTGCGAGTGCGCATGCGCGCCCTTCTGCGCATGCGCACTCTTGCACGGGACCAGGAAGTGCGGCGCAAAGCCGGCACTCCGGGAATCCGCGTCGGAGGGGGCAGGATCGCCTGCCCCCTCCGACGCGGATTAAAAAGCAGCCCAGGCATATAGACGAGCGGCAAGAAAGGCGGCTGATCAAAGGATCAGCCGCCTTTTTTGTCTCGTCTATAAACGCCC
>QEPC01002020.1:2863458-2902152 GCA_003113815.1 Sphenodon punctatus
TTTCAGGGCATGCAGTGTCATCAGTATGCTGATGACACTCAGCTCTACCTCTCCTTTTCCATCGACCCAGGCCATGCAGTCTCCTTATTTTCCCAGTGCCTGTCAGCTGTGGGGGCTTGGAGGAGGTCGAGCCATCTGCAATTGAATCCTGACAAGACGGAGGTGATGTTGGTGGACCTGGGGGTGGTTGAATCTCCTCTTGTTGTGTGTGTGTTGGGGGGGTTCGCCCTCCCGTGGTCTCTCAAGTGCGGAGTCTGGATGTGCTCCTCGATTCACGGCTCAGCCTGGAATCTCAAGTTGTGGCCGTGGCGGGGAGTGTGTTTCGGCAGTTACATCTTGTCCGGCAGCTTCGGCCGTATCTCTCAGACTCCGACCTCGTCACCGTCATCCATGCCTTCATCACCTCGAGGCTGGATTACTGCAACGCGCTCTACGTGGGGTTGCCCGAGAAGCTGGTCTGGAGGTTGCAGCTGGTGCAGAATGCTGCGGCCCGTCTCCTTATGGGGGTGGGTCGTAGGGAGCACATGACACCAGTGCTCTGGGCTCTGCACTGGCTGCCTATAAAGCACCGGGTCAGGTTCAAGGTGCTGGTTTTAACCTTTAAAGCCCTCACAGCCTGGGCCCTGCTTATCTGCGGGACCACCTCACTCACCATGTTCCCGTGTGTCCCTTGAGATCGTCCGTGGTAACCTTTTTAGAGGTTTCCCCGGGCGAGGCAGGTGGCCACCGATGTTAGATCTTTTTCAGTGGCCACTCCTGTGCTGTGGAATTCGCTCCTGGAGGAGGCTCGGTTGGCTCCCACTCTCCTGCTGTTTCGGCGTGTATGTAAGACCTGGCTGTTCCGTCAGGCTTTTGGCGAGGGGTAGGGGTGGGGGTTTCCCCACATTGTATTGTATTTTAAATTGTTTTAAATTGTTTAAAAATAAATAAATTATTGAGTGTTGTTTGCCGCCCCAGGCTGCCCTGTGGGCAGGAGGGGCGGGATATAAATTTTAAATAAATAAATAAATAAATCATTTAAAAGGAGTTTCCTTGGACTCCTGGGTCTGTTCCCTCTTCCTGCTCATCTCCTTGTCACTTTTCTCCTCTTGCTCCTTTTGCATTCTATCTAGGGTCTGCAACATCTTATTTAGGACAAGCATATGCAAGTCTATGTCTGTAGAGGCGGGGTGAGCTGATTCTCCTGCCGGCTGTGATTATTCAGCTGTACTGCCAGAGGCTTTCACACCTTCAGAGGAAGCACACACTTTTGGTGGCACCATCTTGTCTCTCTCTCTCTAGGTTGAGGAGACTGAGCTATGTTGAGTGCACCCTGTATGGGGTAGCTTTGGTGAGGCAGTCATTGGCACTCCCTCTGGGGACCGGAGTGATAAGGAGGATAAGAGCCGGGCTGGTCTGAGCCCCTTTTTAGCTTTGGGCGGAGTGAGGGAGTGTCCTCAGAGACCCACTGCTGTGCTGAGGAAGCCATTTCTTTTCCCGCATCCAAGGTGGGCACGGGGGGAGGGGGGCTGAATGGAGTGCCGCTACTGTGGCTGTACCTCAGACTCCTGTGTGGCTGCCAGGAGAGGATAGTCAGGGAAGGGCTCCTCAGTGTTGAAATTGCTGCTTTAGTGTGGAACCGCTTGCACTGCCCCTGAAAGATCACTGCTGCAGAGTTCACCGGACCTCCGCCAGTGGGGGAGGGGCCTCCCCAGACTCTGTAAAGTGGAGCTGTTCCTGGCCAGGATTGGCTGACTCTCTTCTTGTTGAACTCGCTGTAACTGGATGTTCAACTCCGCCGGCAGTAATTCAGGAGGCGATAGAGAGTCCATCGTGATTCTATCACTGAGAGTTACTGCTGCAACAGACATGGCTAGGCCACCCAAAAAGGGCTCTCAAGCTGAGCCAAGGGTCCTGCATTCTGCTGGGTCACACGCAGAAATCCAACTACAGCTACAGGGGACTAATCCCACTGTGCATGTTCCACTAAAGTCTGATCTGCCTCCTGCTGGTCGAGTGGGCATCGTTCCTCTACAGTTCTGAGTGTCTGGAACCCTCTGGAGAGAATAAGGGAATACGGAGCCTGGTCAGAAGTGGCTCCAGGTGGTATGTAGTGGTACACCACTAGTCAGTAGTACACCAGGTCAGTATGTGGTACATGCCCCTATGCCACATAACCCCACACTCTGAACAGAGCAGAAAGATCACTCCACAGCACTTGCCAGGTTAATGAAAGGAATAACTGGCTGATATTTCCCCCTTTGCCTTCCTTTTGGCTGACAAGGCCCAGTCAGAGCTCCTTCACCCAACCTGCTGCAGAGTGGTGGGAGGCTCCTTTCCCCCTTCCCCTCCCACACCTATGGGACAGGTGACTAGGTTGGGGAATCAAACTCAGGTCCTTTCCATGCAGTGCAGAGAATCAGTCACAAGGCCACCATGACCTCTCTCTCTCTCTCTCCCCTCCCTCTCTCCCTCTCCCCATTTTAATGAGTATTTGGCAGCCCTCGGTAAAATTCTCCCCACAAATGTCCATAATAACCCCCCAGTGGAAGATTGCTTGGGAGCCCATCTGCTGCAATCCAAGAAGCTGCTTTAGAGTACGATAAATTTGTGTGGGTAAAACGAACACATTGTCTTCACAGCATTCCTCAGAGCCAGGTTCCAATTCACTGCCCTGCCTGCCATTCCTAGTCATATATCTAACTGACTGATCCAGGGACAGATACTATGGGAGGAATCCAGAACATATTCTAGATGAGGAATTAGCTCCTAAAGACTGTGGCCACTGTGTACAGATCCCTACTGGATCCTGTTGATACAGTTAATGCACAGAGTCAATCATCCACAGACTTAATAGCACAGACTAGGCCTCACCTCAGGTAAACCTCCTGGCTGGTACTGTATCTCAGGCGGTGCATTTACTGTACTATGAGAGTTTGATCTGAATGAAAAGGAAGCAACACTTGAATAAATGGCCATCACCCATGGGATGTGCTTTTTATTTGAATTTTGCTTCCCACACTGCTTCTCCTAGAGCCGGTTTGTGGTGCAGATTTTAGTAAGGCTCTACTGAATTTCCTTCCAGACTGGAATGGATTGTATAGCTGCGATAACGTAAGATGCAGCAAGAGAAAGGTCTGAAACTGAAGTGCTGAGCTGGCCCAGTGCTGGAGACTGCTGCTCACCAAGTGAGGGCCGTTCAACTGGGCAGGACTGGGGAATGATTAGAATTTCTGAAGAGTGTTTCCAAGTCAAGCTGCTCTGTAACTGCATTATGACTTTAACAACATCCTGCCTGCACAATTCAGTTTTACCAGGTACTGGCAGCTTTCCCTTGCCCTCTTGTCTCCAGTTCTCTTGTTGAGATCTGCCTTTTCCTTGCATCATTTTTGTCCTGCATATTTTCAAAGTTCTCTATTTTGCCCTTAATTCATCTCTCCAGGACAGTTTTCATTTCCTAGTACCGCCTAATTAGCTGTTTTCCTCTCCCATCATGGCAATTTAGATATATTTTATTGCTTGGCTCTCTTCCCTCCTGCAACTTCCCACCCCTCACACATACTCGCTCTCTGTCTGTTCCACATTCTCTACTCTTCTGCCTTTTCCCTTAACACCCTTCAAAGGTCAAAATCAGGAGGGGTCATGTCACCCACCACCCCCAGACTCTCTCCTCCAAGCTACGGACTGCATTCAGGGTGGCTCTCTCACTGGGACTGATCAAAGCCAGATGATAAAAGCTGAGCAGGGCAGGAGCCTGGCTGATGACATGAAGGGATGACTTTTTAGGCATCACGCACTGCAAGTCCAAGCTCGGTGCACCAGCAGCACAGCCTTCCCTGCAGCTGAGATGGCTCAGCATGAGTGATGGGAGGGAACCCACAAACAGCTGCTCTCACTGCTGAAACTGGAGGGGAACCTGGCATGGGAAATGGGGTTGGACAAGAGTAGGTGAGGCTCCTACACCAGGAAGCAGGAGATAAGGGGCAAGGACATGAGCTCTCTGGGCATTAATGAAAAGAGGTAGAGGATGTGGTTGCTGTATTCATCCAAAACGTAAGAGAGATGGAGGCAAAATAGTTCCGATGATTTCTTTTATTGGGGAGTTACAGATGACAGCTTCTGTTGGTGAGTGTGCAAGCTTTCCAGACTACGTTATGTAGCAAATCAGAACCGAAAGAGGAAATAAAAGATCATTTGAACTACTTGGCCCCTCTCCGAAAAGAGAGAGGCAGCCTCCCTGACATATGGTCAGTTATAGACTAGTTGAAAGAAGCAAAGGAAGCTTCAGACCCTGATCCCTCGGGCTAACCACAAAGAACAGCAAATCATGAAACTGGCCAGAGTGTCTGAAACAGTCAGCTACTGAGCCAGCCATCTGGCCTACCCCCTCTGGCAGATCAGCACTGCTTGGAGCCTCAAAATCCCATTGGGTGTTCCATTTTCAAGGAGCTCCTAAAGGGACCTGAACATTCTGCCTCAGTCATGATGAGGCTCATCCACCTGGAGTGCAGTGCAGTACAATCTGCAGCCATAATTGCTCCCTGAATCACAACACTCAAACTGTGCCAAAGGGGAAAAATAAGAAACCTCTGGGAAAGCCCCTTTTAAACTGTGGGATTAGAACGTTATTTGGTAACTATTTGCTTAGGTATCTTAGGCACTAATTACTGGGATTTCTGTGCACAGACTGAGGCTGCCAGCAGCTGTGCTGTTTTCCTTTGTTGAACAGTGGCAACGGCAGAGTTCTTTCAGAGGCAACGGGGGATCCAGCGACAGAACCACAGATTTGCCTCTGATCTGCACAGTGCTGGCATTTTTCATGAAATCTCAACAGATCAACCAGTGGGTGCGGGGGGCTCTACCTCCAATCTCTGCGGCAATATCACATGTCAGATGCATTCAGATGTTGTGAAAACATGACCCCAAACCCTGGTGCTGCCACTGAAGACTGCAGGTGCTAATCATGGCATCTGCAAGCAGGCTCTGCGTTTGACTGCAGCTGCAGAGGACACAGATTGCAGGCAGCTGCTGCTGGACTGCAATTCCTGTTTGGGATGGACAGCTACTGATTGGCCAGGTTCTAATAATGCCTGATTGAGATTATGCCCTCCAAGATCACTAGTGGCTCTTCCTCATGTTTTGTTTTACATAAGGGAGGTCAGAATAATGTTTTTGATCAATACATTAATTGTCACATGGGACTGACTGATAAAATCCAAGGACTGATACAAACCAGGTGGCACAGTGGATTACACTAACCTTTAGCCTGTGGAAACCTATGTTCAAATCCTGACTAGGGCCCAGGGATGGATCCAGGGAAATTGGAGCCCTATGCAAAATGTTTGTGTGGGTCCCCTGCTAACATAGGAATCTTTGACGAATACCCACTCTTTGACAAATACTAGGGTTGGGACTCCAGGTAAATTATCGGCTACTGGTTTTATCAGTATCGGATTAATCCGATATCAGAGTAATTGGTATCGGTATATCGGTTTTTTACCATTGCCAATTTTTCGGATCTTTAACATTGCGGTCATTGTTAAAATGGCCGCAATGTTAAAGATCCGAAAAATCGGCAATGTTAAAAAAACGATATGCCAATACCGATAACTATCGGTATTATCGGATTAATCCGATATCGACAATTATCAGCATTATCAGATTAATCCGATACCGATAGTGCCACCCCTAAGAAATATCCACAAATACCCACTGACTCTCCACCCATTCATTTTTTTTTAACTGGAATTAATTTTTGCTGTTTAGTTAAACATAGCATCCTTTTCAGGAGCTGGGGGTCGCTCCCTTGCAGGCTCATATGTTATGCATTTGTTGTTATTTTAGTTTGTTTATGGGCCCCATGCGTCGGGATGTCCCCTCCTAAATTGCAGTAGACCTTACATAGTTTGGGATTCCCTACCCATGAGACTCTGTGGGCCCGTATCTTACCCCAGTGCCTCTCACTCTCATGTTGTCATTTCAAGTTTATTTATGGACTCCATGTACTGAAGACCCCTGTAGTGCACCCCGACACACGGGGTTCTCAGCACTATTTTGGATATGGCCCTACTTGGGCCACAAGTTAAAGTGAGTTTGTGACCCGTGCAGAGGAATGGAGGGGAAGATCACACAGAGGGTTTGTGTTTCTCCTTTTCATCTTCTTTGCCAGAGGAAACAATCTGATAAAGTATTTCTCCTTGGAACTTTTACATTTCCTCCATCTTAGTAAAAGAGCAGTTTTTCTATAAGACTTCTGTTTCATCGAAAACTGAACTGTATCACAAGTAAAACAAAATCAAGCATATTTTAAATGCTAAGGCAACACCAAGAAACTTTACATTTATGGCCATGGAATGCTGTGAAGGCCAGTGGTACGTATAACTGTTCTAAAAAGGATTAGCTAAATGTGCAAAGGCTCGGGTACAGTGCCTCATACTCAGGATGTCCCTAAAGCTTTGTGACTGCTAAAGTGGGATAGATCACTCCATACGTTGCCCTGCAACATCTCCTACACTTCCTCAGAAGGATCTGGAGACTGGTACTGACCACTGTTGGCAATGGTATGCTGGGCTATATGGGCTATTTGTCTGATCCAGAGTGGCAGCTCTTATGCCCTCACACGGCCTAAGTATCTCAGGCCTCATAGACCTTGGCATGAGGGAAAAGCATCCCACATCCCAGGAACCTTAGGAGCACCCCCACATCCCACTTTGTCTCACCCTGGCCTACTTGGGCAGGTGTCTCTGGACTAGCAGCATACTCTGGAGCTGGTCTGTCTGGTCAGAGTTTCTGTACAATGTAGTCAAAACCCAGCAGTCTGTTTGGACAAGCCCATGGCTGAAAATACACCAAGGAAATTTCAATTGCAGCCACTAAATGGAAAGGATGGATTTTCTCCAGCCAAAGAATATCCATTCTATCAGTGCTCTGATTAATCTGGCCTCTGACTTAAGCAGGCTCCTGGTTAGTTTTTTCCTGCCTCTGTAACAAACATGAATTCTGGAAGAAGCTGACACAGGCCTAGACACAGAAAAGACTCTGCAACTTGGATTCCTGAACTAGTAACAAAGGCACAGAAGGTGCAAGGACCCATAAGTCAGTCTTTCTATTAAGGCAGCAGGTTACTCAAGCATTGTTCTAGGCTTGATTGCTACAAAGAAGTAGCCTCTCCCAACCCAGTCACCTGTATGTCCTAGCCCCTCCGCACCTCTGCTAGACATTAAAGAGGTGGTTTAAACAGACATCTGCCTGTGCCAGATCTAAGGCGATCTCAGTTATCCAGCCCCCACAGCTCCACCCATTGAAGAAAATGCCCCATCATATGGGGACTTTAGCCCTACATCTCATCTCAGACCTTCCATCCATGTTCACAATCTTATTCCTAATCTTATTTGGAGAGAGAAGCAGAGAAAAAGAGAGAGGCTACTCAAATGCAAAGTCTCCTACTTATCATTAATGCAGTTACTTGACTAGTGTTGCTGCAGGAGCCCAGTGTATTCCCTTGGTGAAGAAGGCAGCAGTGGTGCGCACGCACACACACACACTGCGAGCGCGTGCACACACACACACTGCGCGCGCACGCGCACACACACACACTGCGTGCGCACGCACACACACACACACTGCGTGCGCACGCACATGCACACACACACACCGTGCGCGCGCACGCACACACACACACACACTACGCGCGCGCGCACACACACGCACACACTGCGCACACACGCACTTTGCTTTTCTTCCCACCCATATACACAGCAACCCCAAAAGCAACATCTTGAGGTTAAAAACTCCTGTAACTTGCTGAGCCAGGAAGTTTCTGGGACACCAGAATTTGGGTCTCTCTGGCCTTGTGTAGTAAGAGGCATTTTAAACAGGTTTCATTTCACTGATCAATCAGTAAGAATTTGGGTGGGCAGGGGGTGGGGTTTACAGGCCTTTTTTGGACAGTCACTGCCTCTGATGACAGCTTCTCTCACACAGCCATGAGGGGCAATGGACAGAGTTCAGAAAGGGGTAAAAGCCAGCCCAGGATGGCTTGGGGGCTAAGCAGTTAAGAAAATCGATGGTATAAAGGTAATTGGTACCTGTGGTGGCCTTGCTTCCTGGGGATCCAGAATTTGGAGCGCGGAACATCTGTGTTTGGGATGCCGGTGGGACACCGGAGGGGGTGCGGTGCAGGAGGGTGGAACAGCGGATTATTGAAGCCGGTGTTTTTTTGCCGGATTGGCTCGCCTGTGTCTTCACTGCCACGAAGAGTGGAGATCGAGAGAACTCTGGATATGAACACTCAAAGCTAGTGCCGGGATAGTCAGTCATCTCCCAGAACCTGTGCTGCCTGGGAGGATTGCTTTCTAATAGTCATGCTCATGATTCCCTTACAAAGGGACCTGTTGTGGCACTGAAGCCTCTCAATCCCACACAACAGAGTGGACTTCCCCAATCACCCCAAGGGACTCTCCCCCTCCAGTGTTGCTTAGCCAGCCAGAGAAGGCTAGGAATCCCATTACTGCCCCAGCCCTGCAGCACACCTGGTACCTTGGGAAACTCCATTAGTTTGAACAGAGCCGTGCTGGTTTCTGGGTGCAGACTAGGGATGGGACTATCGGTGAATTATTGGTTACCGGTATTATCGGTATCGGATTAATCTGATATCAGATTGATCTGTTTATCGGTTTTTTAACATTGCTGATTTTTCAGATCTTTAACATTGCGGCCATTTTTTAAATGGCCGTAATGTTAAAGATCCGAAAAATTGGCAATGTTAAAAAACCGATACCGATATTATTGGTATTAATCCAACATCGCCAATTATCAGCATTATCGGATTAATCTGATACTGATAGTCCCATCCCTAGTGCAGACTATTTGCACCTTCTGAATTTTTAAGCATTTCTAAGCAAAGAGATTTGATGACTGATTTGCTGTACTGAGCACTAACCTGGGGGGAGTTTACTTTCTTGTTCTTGAGTACCCCTAACAGGCTGTCCCCTGCGTTTGGAGACCACTGTCTGTGTCTACCTTGCTCTAGCCTCTGATTTATTCATTTTTTTAAAAGGGGAAAGGGATAGAAAAGGGATTCCAAATTCAAGGTTGCTATGATCTGGGAGTCCTCTGGATGCAATTTCAATTCAAAAGAGTTGATACATAGCTGAGCTCTGTTTTATAATGGGGGTATATTCTCAGTGTTCCCTGGCCCAAAGGGGGCTGAGAGAGCATCTTTGGGGAGCAGACAAGGTCATCAAAATTCTCAATACCAAATGCCTTGTGAAAATCTTTTGAGAAGAAAGGTACTGCTACAAATACTAGAGAAAGGGGTTCCCCAGAATCTCCCCCCTTATCAGTGATTCTCTCTTGAGTCAAGGCTTGAACAGGTCTCCCACAGCCCACCCATCACGTGATGGGGACATTTGCACGGCTGTGTAAAGAACAGGATTCTATTCTTGCCCCATAGCCGGAGCTTGCTGCTTCTGATTTTGGGCATGATGGACTCTGGGTGTTTCCCCAAGGCTGTAAGGCTGACTTGCTTTTAAGACTCAATAACCTGCTTGTCACTTAACAACAGAAGCAATTAACCCAAACAATAGAAACTTCACCTGGAAACTCATGCTGCATGAACAGAGACCTCTCCAGTTAAAAAGGAGGAGAAACTCTTTCCCAGACAAAGCCAGTGGCTTGATGTAAGCCATGATCAAGTGCCTAGAACTGGGAATCTTTTCCTTCCAGCAGGCCACTTTCGAAAGAATACAAGCTCAGCTGTCCAGATAGGCATCGGGGCTGGGGTGTTTAAGGGGTGTGCTCAAGATGGGAGAAGGAAAGGGAGGGTCTAGATCCTGGATCTATTCTAGAGACCCATCCTCTGTCCTTGAATGCCTGCACTCATCTCCAGTCCCTCCTGTTGAACTCACTCCTTCAGTGCTTGTGGTTAAGGGCTGGATCCATGGACCAAATCCAGAAATTAGAAAGGGGGCAAATAAAGAACAGTCATGGGCCCGATTTGGCCTTCAGACCAGAAGTCCCCTCCGAATAAGCTGTGTATTCATTTGTAGGACAGTGATCTGGGAAATGCCGCAGATCAATACACTTCTGTCTTCTTTCCCTGTCTTTCCCTTGCTAACAGCCCCTGGGAGGGGAGATATGCATCCTGCCTACAAATACCTTGTGGAACTTCCTTACTTCACAAACGTAGACAGTGACATTTCTCTCGAAGGTTAGGATTTCACAGCAGATTTCTCTCAGACATGTCTGTCCTGGAGGGGTCTCTGGCCAGGAAAACAGAAAGGAAAGCAGCTTTTGTTTTCCTGGCTTTATTATAAGCCCTCACTCCCCAACCTGGACAACTCTTCTTTAACTGCTGCTGGGTGTTAATGAGCATGAGTTCAGTTAGGATAGATTCCTTCCTCAGTGTCACCAGGTTTCTCAGGGGAAGTTATTATCAGCTATTGCTTTGTTCTCCACCTTCCTTAACACATTAGTAGAACTGGCCACTCCACCCCCTCTGCAGTCCAGTAACTCCTTTCTTTGAGAAACCTGAATGGTCTGCAGAAACCAACCAACTCTCAGGGCTGCTTTTTCCTTCCCTGCACTGACGTAGGCAAACATAAGCAGACACAGCAGCTCCCCACAAGCACCTTAAAGACATACAGGCATTTTTCTTGGCCTTTGTCTATCACTATCATGGTGGGTCTAACTTCATCGCCCCATGAGGTAGAGAAGAGGGTGCTTCTGACTCGACTGGAGAGGGTCAGTGGGAAGCAGAACTGTCCATTGAAAGGAGGTGGGCATGAAGAATCTCAGTGCAACAGTTAACGCTCTCTCTCTCTTATACAATTTAAAAACATTAATAATTTCTAGGGATGTAGACAATACTTAGTGACAGAAGACTTATAGTAGTATTTTTAGACACCCAAAACTGTGATTTCTTGCTAGGGGGTAAATAGGATAGTGAATGTATGCAGAGAAGATCAGAGAATGAATTAGCATATCTCCTGAATAGACAGAGAATCCTTGTCATGGAAGATGTGCCTTACACAGATGGACCTAGGCATGGCCTTCCTGTTATAGGCTGCCAGGTTGTTGCAGTGCAGAGTAAGGGCTTTTAAGAAGGCTTTTGGAAAAACTGCCGAACCTGTTAGTTGCCCAGGGAGTGCCAAATGAAGCAAAAAATGGAAAGTATGTTAGCCCCAAAAGAGAGAGGTTAGACTCATTTTCACATGAGTCCTCTGAGCAAGGGTTTTACCAGGATGGGTTAAAAAAAACCAACATGGTATGAATGCTGGTAGGATGGGGAATCTCAAAACATCTGGCAGGAATTGGTGATGCCTCTACAAAATTAAAGTCAGCAGGATTTGCTGGAAGCTGATCTTTCAGAAGGGCCCCAAACTCTCAGAGTTTGCCAATGGAAGCCACTGCCAAAACACCACCCTCAGAGCTAACAAGTTTTCTATCTATCCTGTGAAAACCAAACCCAAGCCTCTGAAGCTCCCACCGTTTGGTTCCAGGGCAGTGACCGTGCAAGTTAGAGAGAGATGCCTTCAATTGGGCCTGGGTACAGTAATTGAAGTACTATGTGGAGACAGTTAGTTGCTTCCCTGTCAGTGGGAAGACTGCAGCTCCCCTTAAAGCAGGAAATAAGCCCCTGTTGATAACAGCATCTCAAATTTTATTCTAGTGTCCAATGTTCTTGTTATACTGCAAAGGCAGCGTTGTGTCCTTGATCATTCAAGGTGTGACTGAAGTGATGTCCAAGCAGATTTCAAAGATCTATGTCATGGACAGCAGATGGAGACACCATACATTGGTACCATCCCTTCTTCACTGAGACTTCAGAGCCCACATCTGACAAGCCACAGAATAAGCAGGGAAGTTCTTTGGTTCATTGCCCTGATTACAGCAGCATCAAGGAGACCCAGTTACAATACAGATGTACCCTACATGGTTATGGAACAGCACAGCACATGCTTGAAGCATGGCTCTATACTACAAAAATAATGTTTTGGAGGTTCCTTGTGGGCCATCTAGTCCAGCTGATGCAGGTATCCAATTTCTAAAGCATCTCTAAAGCATCTCATACCTGCCAGCCTTTTTTAATAATAAAAAAACCCTCCAGGGAATGAGATCCCATAAACTCTCTAGGCAGCTTGTTTCAATGTTCTCCATTCTTCTCTGACTATTATGGTCTAGTCACTAGGTGACTATTATTTGAGAGGTGGGCCCATAGGTGGCACAGAATTATGGTGGCACCTGCCTTTAACGTGAAAGCCTTGACTAGCAGCCTCTCTCCCCAGATACAGTACAACCCTACTTCTCACTGAGACATTTGGCATTAAGAATTCTTCAGGATCAGTCTCACTCATGGCAGCAGCTGCCTTGACTCTGGACAGCATGTCTCTCATGCTACACAGTCTCAGTAAATGTCTGCTAGCTGCTTTGACCCAAATCAAGCCCCTCTGTCCCACAGGAGCTCCTTTTTTACTTTTAAAAACACTATCAAAAAGAGAAGGAGATAAACCAAGGAACAGAAAATCTGGGAAACGGTGGTTCAAGGCTGCGCCCAGTGTGACTTGTGTATTGCAGCAGTGGGATCACAACTCAGAGTCTGCAGGCACCAACACAAAAGGGACAGGGAAGTTCAGAGTCCCCCAAACTAAGAATTCAAGGACTGTGGGTTGTGCACAGTGATATACCTATAAAGTAATGGTGGAGGGCAGGGAAAAAATGTAGCAACTGACTTGCTTCCTACTGTAGTCACCAAGCCTCCTTCCTCCTGCAACCATTAGGGTGGTTAGAAAGTCATGGAAAAATGGAGCAGGATGTGGGGTTCTGAGAATTTACTGTTTAAAAAACTAAATGTTCCTGGGCACAAAACTAATTAAAAATCTTAAGTGGATTACAATCACCTAAGCAGTCACTATCCCCACACCTTGCCGGGTCTATCATGCAGCAGGAGTGCAGGTGGGTGGGTGTTGCTTCCCTGCCTTTCTCTCAGGAAAGGCAGCAGGAGAAGCAGCAGGGTTCAGACACCTCTGCAAACTCTATGGCTTCACCTTAAAAATAATAATATCAGAGACCAACATGGAGTCTGTGGCCTTCTGCATTGGAAACCCTCCTCTTTAACTAGGAGAGCCACGTGGGCAGCACAGGTTTCAATAGGGAAGCTCTTCAGGTCCCCTGTGAAACTGTTTCCACTGCTGCCAAATCCGACCCTGCATGTCACAGTGTCATATGACGACATTGGCCTTTTTTTAAAAAAAAGCAAAGCAAAGAAAAACAACGCCCCAGAACACGAGAATCCCATAATCTAGGATTCCAGTGTCAGACCGTAACTGGATTCCAGCAAGACCTTACTGCTTGCCTTACAAGCTTCTAAACATACTGGTCTAGCAACCTGGAATGCTTCACAAGGAAAGAAAGGGAAAGATTCAAAGTGGCTCATCATCACCTGCCACAGAGCCCAGGGGCCTCTTTCTGCAGTTCTCCGTTTGATCTCTATTGCCTGTCTCTGTCCTTGGGCAATGTGAGCTATAACTAGCAGTTGTTTTATGTCGTTATCATAACATTGTGTGGGTTCAGAGGGATCTTTCCTAGAGAAGGCAGTCTCTGGCTGGGAAGGACTGCTCCTCCTGGGAAGCAGAGATTCCATACTAAATCCAGAGCTCACTGTCCTTATCTGAAGGAATCCTGAGTTTCATTTGCTACTGGGAACACATCTAATTCCCAAGGATCCTAGAGTCTTGGCTGCCTAGACCTTTGATCCATTTCTACATTAGGAAACCGACCTATTGTTGACAGCCTCTGTCTTCCATAGATATCCTCTGACCTCATCCACATTAGCAGCTAAACTATTTCCCATAGAATCTGAGAGGTGTGGGGGCAGCTGCTGAGGCCTGTTATGAGCAATGGGCCAGTTTCCTAGTGTAGGTGTGGGTGTAGGAGGTAAACTCTTACCTAGCTCTGTAAGGGAGATAGCTTGTCTGACCATCTCTCACACCACTACTGAAAATTAAATCACTGCTCCACATGGAAGCTGCCAGGTTGTTAAGAAAGTCAAAGTCTTATTTGACTTCCTTTAAAATTGTAACACTCTGATGGATAATCTCTGCAGTATGGACATTATTTATATATTCCAATTATAAACAGCAGCTGCAGCAGCCGCTGCCACCATCATTTTGGTGAGACACTTAAGAACAGCATGAGAGCTCCACCAACTGGCTATGGAGCAGTATTAACCAGCACACACACTTCCAAGACTTGGGCACTTTCTCTGCTGTTTTCTATGCTGCTGCTGAAGAATGGCAGCCATGTTGGCTTCTGCCAACCACAAACTACAGTGACAGATAACTCTGTAAAAGAAACACTGAGACGAAAGTGGCAGGGACCCTCTGCATGATTCGAAGTGTTCAAAGCTGGTCCTAGACTCAGCTGAAGTTATATAATTGGAATCTCCCTGGAACTTCACATGTGAGCTATATATATGCACTGCTGCCTATGGCCTTCTCTACACTGGATGCGACTGCCTTCTATCACTTTAGGGGACACCCTCAGTGCAGCTGTAGATGGTACACACATTTTACTAGCCTCAAGATTGCTAAAGTAGTTGTCATGATTTTAAAGACACTTTGAGACACTCACTGTTTGTAAGAGTCTCTTAAGAGGTTTGAAAATATCATTTTTGGTGGAGAGGCTACTTTTGTTTGCAGATTGCATGTGCTTGGTGGATCGGGAGGGCTTGGCTATACTCACTGGTCTGGGAGGGCTAGGCATTCCCAGGGACATGTGCACACTTGCGTATATTTAAAGAGTGTACTGCTCTTTTTACAAAATATACCAGTCAAATGCTTACATAGAACTGCAGAGATTTTGAAGACAGGTCAGATTTTGGGATCTTGTCAACTTTCACAATGATCCTTTACCAGATTGTTCCATCCCAGCCTTAAAGGTTCTTTCACAAGTCCATCCCCCCATAGCACTTATCCTCTGCCTCTACACTGAGTGCAGCAACTACCCTCTGCTACATCTAAGGCCAACTCCCCCACCTCCCAACGCGGTACACCTCCAACGGAATACTCACTAATAGGGGCGTGCAGTGCCACGTGCTCCTGGTAGGGAGTGTAGTACTTGTACTGCTTCCCACAGAATTCACAGGTATAGTTGCCAGTTTCTGCAAAGAGGAAGCAAAGACTCAGTAAGGAAGGAACCCAGAATTGTGATCTTGCCAAGATGTGCTGCTTATTACTTTTTACACACAAACTTAGTACTTAGTTTCCAATAGTGAAGAGTGGCTGAGAACATTTCACACAGAGCTCTTCCATGAAGGCAGATGAAACAGGGCTATGTTCCTCAAACTTCAGGGGTCTTTTCCATTAACCAGAGAAGCCTGACACTCAGATACTGTAGCACTGGTTGTAGCAATATTCAGCATAATCCCCCACAGATCTGAATCCTTCATTACTACAGAAGTTCTTTATGTCACTCCCACATCCAGGCACCTCTCTAATCTGGGAAAAAGCCAGTGCCCAAATGTGGCTAGAGATGTGAGGGTCCCCTGTATTCCAAATAGAGCTGATCAGAACAGACACCGCACCGAAATGAATGAATCAGAGGTAGAATGAGGGTCAGAAAAACTCCTGACTCCAGCCCTCAAATACCAGTCAGTGGAGATTGCTGCCACTTTGTATGCAACGTAAAGGATACACATGCCTGGGAATGGTGAAACTGCTGATGGGTCAAATAAGCAACCAGAAGCATGGATGCTGCCCTTTATTCCAGAAACCTATTGGGTTTGTAAGGTGGGCTGTAAACATGGTGAGGAAAGGGTTCCTGCAAGGTCAGTAGTGCCTCCTGCCTATGCTGGGGCTGGAAATGACACAGAAATGTACAGTGTCTCAGCCCAGAGTCAGGAGGCCTGGATAATGCAGTGCAGAACTGTCACTAAGGAAAGTGGAAAAACAAGTTCAAACATCAGAAAAGGTCTGGCATGAGACACAATTCAGGCCCCACTGCCAAAAGCCTGACAATACAAAATAGTCTTATATTGCCTCCGGAAGGCCATCAGGCTTGAACACAAGTAGACCTGCTGGGGGAGGGAGTTCCACAGCAAAGGTGAGGATGCCCTCCTCATAGTTGAGACCCAGAGAAAAAACGGAATCTCCAGGAAGGCACCCCCAGTCGACTGCAGAGGCTGCGACGGGACACGGGGAGCCAGGCAATCCATCAGATAGATGGGACTTAGGCTGTTTAGGGCTTTAAAGGTAATCACCAGCACCTTGAATTGGGCCCAGAAGACTATCGGCAGCCAGCACAGCGAACGGAGCACCAGTGTTAGAGTGCATTACAGTAGTCTTGCCTCAAGGTGATGAAAGCATGGACGACAGTGGGCAGAAGAAAAGGCCACAGCTTCCTCACCCGATGGAGTTGCTGAAAAGCACTCCTGGCAACCGCTGCAACTTGGCAATCCAGGCACAGCAAAGGATTCAGAAGCACTCTGAGACTGCAAACCCAATCAACCAGAGGGGGCTAGACTATCAATAAGAGGAGTCCCAATCCCCTCCAGGGCACAAGACCGGCCGACCATCATCACCTCAGTCTTGTCAGGATTCAGCTTCAGTCGACTCACCCTCATCCAGTCCCCCACCACAGCCAGGAAACAGGTAAACACTGAGACTGCCAGACCAGGGTCGGATGAAAAGGAGAGGCAGGACTGGGTGTCATCACCATACTGATGGTGGCACCACACACCAAACCTCCAAATGACCTTGCCCAGCGGCTGCATATACATGTTGTATAAGAAGGGGGACAGAATGGAACCCTGAGGGACCCCACAAAGGAGATCTCAAGGAGATGATGAACAATCGCCCAACACCACCCGCTGAGACCTCCTGGCCAAGAATGAGCAGAACCACTCAAGAGCAGTCCCGCCCATTCCAGCCAAGTCCCGCAGGTGAATCACCACCACCTTATGATCAACGATTTCAAAAGCTGCTGAAAGATCTAATAAAATCAGCTGGGTAGAATTTCCCCAGTCTAACTCCAGGCAAAGGTCATCGACCAAGGCCACAAGCACAGTCTCCGTGCCATGCCCAGAATGGAAACCAGACTGTGAAGGGTCCAGGAATTCGATAGCATCCAGATGCACCTGAAGCTGACGAGCCACTGCCCGTTCAATAACCTTCCCTAAAAAGGGAAGGTTAGAGATAGGCCGATAGCTGGCGGGGGAATCAACATCCAGTGATTGTTTCTTAAGCAGAGGCTGAACAATCGTCACCTTAAGGCGGCTTGGTACTTTGCCCTCCCGAAGGAGGCGTTGACAACGCCAGCCAGCAAGAGCTCCGGTGTCCCCCAGCTGGCTTTCACCAGCCAGGATGGGCAAGGATCTAATTTACAACTTGTGATTCTCCTCTGCATCAGTGGGAGACAACGACTGAAACTTTTCCTCCCCCCCCCCCCCCCGAAAGGACAAGGCTGGGCTTTCATAACCCCCAGCTCTGACTCTGCACCAAAAATGGTCACACCGAGGTCGTGGTGAATACACCCCTCCAATTCCTGGCAGAGACAGGCTGGACTAACCAATCCCGTCACTACCCAGAAATGTTCCGCTGGACGTGACTTCGCAGACACTATGATGGCAGCTAAGAAAACCTTCTTCGCTGCCCTCACAGTCGCATCACAGTTTTTCAAAAATGATCTATGCTACAATCAGTCAGATTCAGCTTGGGCTCGGTGCCACCTGGGCTCTAACGACCTACCCTCCCGCTTCTGCCGCCTCAGGTCCTCCGTATATCAGGGGGACCTGTGTTGGCACAGCGGTGGGAGCGGACACATGGGAGCCACCATGTCGATGGCCTCAGTCAAGGTGTTATTCCATAATGCAACGAGGTCATCGACAGAGCGGCCGTCGAGGTCTGTGGGAAACACCCCCAGAGTTCTGGAAGCCAACTGGATCCATGAGTCTCCGGGGGCGGACCAGGGACATCGGTGCGCCAGGACCCAAGCCTCTAGGAGGTAATGGTCCAACCATGACAAGGGTGTCATCTCCACCTTTGTTTCACACAGCCAAGCAGTGTGCAAATTGTCACCTGCCCCCAGTCAGCTCTATCCATATACCTCAATCCCAATCTTCCAGTACGGCAGGCTGTGGTCCCTCCCTCTCACAGCTCTGCCAGCACACTACTGCTCTCCTGTTCTAGGCCTGATACTCCTGGGAAGACCATCACTAGCCCTTTTATCAATGACTCAAACCAGGACAAGAGGATATGCTGACAAACTGAAATGTGGGCACACTCAGCAACCAAGCCATGCGGAGTAAGTGCACAAGAAGGGCCTTTCTATTCAGTCTAAGCTAATATGTATACTTGTGAAGCCACTTAACACATAAGTGAAGCTTCATTTGTTTAAAGCAGATATATTTCTCAATCCAGACGGACTGGTTCAAAATGAAAATGTACCCACTCACCATACCACACCTCCCCAGCAACTCCTTAAAGCTTCAACATCTCTGCATACTCGACTGAGCTCCCACTGATATCCAGTAGGCGTTTTGCTACTGCCTGGTTTGAAACCCATTGTGGTATTAAGCTCCAAAACTGCATTAGAAATCATACTTGGACCAATCTTCTGAAATGGTTCTGGTTCCTCCTCTTTCACTTCATCCGCTGCTACGATTGCCTGGTCATAGGGGTCTGCAAAAGAACAGAAGCAGCAGAGAGTTGACAAGTCTACGTTCCTCAAAATGGACACTGAATGCAGTTGTGCACACAGTTCAATTTCAGCTTGGCATTGGACTCCAAAGCAATGTGTCAACCTCCCCCTCCTCTTTCTACCTTAGCATCCCTCTCCCACAGGTTCACCCAAATAGACAATAACCATTTCACAATTGCTAGCATGAAGACTACTGAAAATCAGAGAAGGACTTTGTAAATAAACGAACAAACAAAACCCCTATAGCATATTCCCACTCCTTCAAATTACCTATTTTACCGTGTTGGAAACTGGTAGGGTAAGTGAGCTAGCAATTACCAGCCAATGAGGTATCGCACAATGGAATGGCAGAGCTAGTAAGTCAGAAAGCCAAGCGCCCACTGGAGACCCAAATAATTTAAGTTCCTTGAAACCTCTACTAATTTAGTTTCTCTGATTTTCATAAGTCTAGCTCAAACGCACGTTCAACAAAAGCCTGGTATCTAATAGGGCTGGGCATCAAGCTCCTCTTGTACTTAATGTAGCTCAGGCCTTGATCCCACTCCCATGGAAGTCAGTGTGAAACCTCACTGGCCTCTGTGGGTGCAGAAACAGACCGAGTGTGCCGGAGAACTACTGACGGCAGGAAACGGGGTGTGAAATAAAGCACACAAAGGATCTCTGCTTACCTGCCCGGTTTTCTGGGGCCCCTTCCACACTAAAAACTAACACAGAATAGAAGAAAGGGGGGAAGAAACAAAACAGAAATTAAGTACTCTTAAATGGCTTGCAAAGCACACACAGGCTGAGAGCATTTCAGCTGCCCAGAATAAGCCTGTCCCTCTCCCTTCTCACCCAGGCAGTGAGCACATGGGGAACTACATGAACATGCCCAGCCCTAGTGCACATAGATCCTCCAAGGCCTTTGTCATGACACTGGCACACCCCACGGACACACACTTGACTACTGAAACACAACCAAGCACTCAGAAATCCAGGCAGTATCACTGCTTCTAGGAGCTGCTCTTCAAACTAGCGCAGG
Organism: Sphenodon punctatus; assembly: GCA_003113815.1. Taxonomy (NCBI): domain Eukaryota; kingdom Metazoa; phylum Chordata; class Lepidosauria; order Sphenodontia; family Sphenodontidae; genus Sphenodon; species Sphenodon punctatus. The sequence goes on from QEPC01002020.1 coordinate 2,883,155, forward strand.
CAAGACTAAGGCCGCTTTTAAATGAGGTGCTGAAAGAAAAGCCGCGCAGGGAGTGTTTACATGCTCCCCGCGCTGCTGGAAGTGGGGGCATATGGGGCGGGGGCGTGTTCCCCGTTGGGGAGCATGTCACTTCCGGCAGCACGGGGAGCATGTAAACACTCCCCGCGCGCCTTTTCTTTCAACGCGGACTCGGGAGGCGCTTTTCAGCACCTCATATAAAAGCGGCCTTATCTCAAGCAGAGCCCAATCCCATGGCACTTTTCAGTTGTATGATCTCTCCATTTGTCTTTTGTGAGAGATGGCTATCACATCACCGCTATGATAACTGCTCATTAGGCCAGTACCACAGCTCATCAAAATATTTCAGAATTACAATAAAGAACATTCTGGATACAATTTTCCATGAGAAACACTTGCCATCATCTGGCCAGCTCCAGCCATTAGTGACCCACTGTGTTCTGAGTGGCTTGGAGAACAGGCATTGGCAGGCTCTTTTACAGATGAATAGGAATCAGCAGTGGCAGCCTTGTGCTACCTTCCCCACTCAGCTAGAAGGCAGGCATAAGCAACTGGGAGCTAGAATATATATGTTCTCGTTCTTACAGCCCAAGGCAGCCAACATTCACAGTGAAATGATTCTAAGTCTTCATACTGTTAATATAATAGTCCACTGTTTTAGATACATGCCACTCCAGAACTGCACTGACTTGGAAACCTAGCTGCAGTCAGATCCCTGTAACATGGTTTCTCAGAGACAATGTGGATTTGTAGAGTATATGAACTTAGAAAGCAGAGGTCAACCAATAAGAACGTCAGAAGTTCCATGCTGGGTCAGACTCATGGTCCATTGAGCCCAGTATCCTGTCTCTGTTTGTGGCCAGCTACAGTAGCTTGAGAGAAGTACAAGTACATGGAGGTGTGACCCATCTTCTGCTAACCATCCCAACTACTGGTAGCCAGGGGTTTAAGCCCCAACTAGTAAACATTTATGGCTCTATTCTCTAAGAATTCATCTAGTTCCTGTTTGAATCTAGTTATGGTGCTGGCTTGTACTGCCTCCTCTGGCAATGAGATCCACTACTGTATTGTCTGCTGATTTAAAAAGTACTTCCTTTTGTTTGTTTTAAATCCGCTACCATTTAACTTCAGAGTGTGTCCCCTTGTCCTCTTGTCCTTTTATTGTGAGGCAGGAAAAACTAGTTTCCTCTTTACTTCATCCAAGGATCAGATTGGTAATGTCAGGGACTTGTGCTCACTGCACAGCTGTGATACACGCTGCTTTCTGCAGTGTCAGCCGAGCTCCACTCCCCCGTTGAAGAGAGACAGTTCCTAGGTGTCCTACACCAGCAGTTGCCTGGTCTGTGCTGCTGGGTTATGGGGGAGAGCGGGAGATGGGATGGACTGTGAAGTGTGCGTGGGGAGGCTTTTTTTGTTGGAGCATATGGGGCAGGGCACAGACTCTGCGTGTGTGGTGGGAACGGGACAGAGTGTATGTGCACGTATGATTGCGAGGGTGTTTTTACTGGGCCATGTGGCGATGGGACGGTCTATGTGGTATGTAGGTGTGGAAGAGGGTGTTTGCTGGGGTATGTGTGGAGGGGGCTGCCTGTGTTTTTGTGTTGGGAATGTGTGTGGTGCAGGTAGGTCAGAGTTATTTATTGCAGATTTTTGCAGATGAAGTGTATGTGAATTATTTTCCTGTGTGTTGATGAGGTAGTATACGTTTTAGGTGAAGAGGGGGTGTTTACTGTTGGATGACTGCATCCCTTCCTGGGTAGCAAATTTGCATAAATAAACTTTGCATAATTAAGCAAACAAAGAAATGATGCACATTTTATACTCCTGATGAACTTGCTGAATTTGGTTTTGTAGTTTGCAAAATTTAGGATTTTTTGGTGCGGTGAAAATGGATTCCTGGGCAATTTATAGTGAGGTAAATTGACAATGTCCCATAACTTGAATGTGAAAACCTGGCTTGCTGAGATTGCAGGCCCCAGTGTGAGGACACAATCTTGATCCCAAAATGGCAGGCCGGGAATGATAATCCACATGGGTTGCAATCTGTGCTAAAAGTGAGGATGGATGCAAGTTGTTCTGTATAACCCTGAGAGCTGCATTTAGCCATTCTCTGGCTACCTTGGCATAATTCAGCTGCTATCTTTCAGTCCAACCTAGCAAAGTGCCAAATCGGTACTCACCGTCCACGGCATGCAGGTCCCGGTGCTCTTGGAAACAGCTGTAATATTTGTATTTCTTCCAACAAATGTCACATGTGTACCTAAAATTGTCTGTAGGGAGAAAAGGACAATTCATTTTAGAAACTTTAGGTGAAAAGTAATTGCTCCCCAGGATGCTTCAGCATCATAGGCTTCCTCAACAGCCCCACAGAGTCCACAAAACAGAAACCTCTACAGGCTCTATTTCTTCCATCATGTTTTTCTCCAGATTCTCTCTCCAACCGGCTCCAAACTACAGAAATTGCTTTCTGTTTTTCCAGGTACATCTCGCATAATCTAGCCATACACTTCTGTGCCAGTCAAAGATTGAGTCCTGAACTGTCTGAAGCACAAGAAAACCCACTTAGAACTTCTACAGCAATGGAGGAGAGCTACCCCAAGGAGGCAGTCCTTCAAGCCCACATCAAAGACAGAACCTGGTCCAACAAAGGTTCGTTTGGCATCTTGTCTAGAAGCTCAGTACTGAAACAGCAGGAAGTACTCTAGGCCAGGAGAGACTGAGGTGTGTTCGTGAAGGGGTGTATGGGCACAAGCCACACCTTCCAACAGCTCCTTTCTTAGGAGGGAGACTCTCTCTTTGGATGCTGAATCCCAACGTCCCTCTTTCCGGGCACAGGGGGATCAAAAGACCAATATTCAAGCCTCAAGAACCTCTTTCCTGGTTGCTTCCCAAAGAAGAGCCGGGCAGGGCTTGTTCCTCTGGCTGTTGGAAATGTTGGGATGTGTGCAAGCCAAGGAGGAGGTATATTGGCAGAGTCACTGGAGGACTCACTCATAACTGGAGGCTAGAATTAATATCATTGACTTATTCATGAGAGTAAGTTTGAATCACTACCTGCTCACAATGGGTACTTTTGCCAGGGCTGGCCCCAGGGTTTGTGAGGCCATGTGCAAAGTCTTGGTGCTGGGCCTAATTTACATAATTATGCACCACCTAATTATGCAAATGTGTATATTTACATAAAAGTTACATAAAATTTACTCCCTCTGGACAGGAAGGATTCCCATTCTCCACCCCTCCGAGCAACCATGGAGAAGCTTGGCCTCCCCATGCTTCTCCCCCCCTCCCCCCGGCTTGGCACCCCTTGACTGCCTTACCTGGTGCTCAGCTGAGCGGCCATAGACAAACATGGCCTCTCAATGCTTTCTCACCCCCCACCTGAGTGTCTACTACCACTCCCCAGGAGTGGTTCCACTGCAGGGGCAGCCGGACAGGCAGTGAGGCAGACACCGAGAGACTGGTTGTGTCCGCTGCCTTACTGGGGGAGGGGGTGAGCTTAGCCAGCCTGGCCTCCAGGGTCTGTTGCTCCTTGCTGCAGCCGGTGCTGCCTGTGCCTTGTGCATGCACATGGTGCAACCAGTCCAGAGGCGCTGCTATCAAACACACAAGACACTCTCAGCGCACCACCCTCAGAAGGGGAAGGGACCAGTTAGGTTGGTCTGCCCCCAGAGGCTGATGGAACCTCAACGGTTCCAGGAAGCCCTGGAGGATTTATCCTTAGACCTTGACAGCCGCTCTGTCGATGAACTCGTCCGAGCTTGGAACATCTTGCTCGGGGAGGCCACTGACAGGGTGGCTCCGAGACATCTTCTGCCTCTGTTTCGTCACCGCAGGGCCCCTTGGTTTACTGAGGGGCTGCTGTGTATGAAGCAGGCAGGTAGGCAACTTGAGCGATGTTGGCGTCGGACTCGTGCTGAATCTGATCGACTTCTCCATAGGGCCCATTTGTGGTCCTATGTTGAGGCTGTGAGGACAGCAAAGAAAGAGTTCTTTGCCGCCCTCATAGCGTCTGCAAAGTTGCATCCAGTGGAGCTGTTCCGGATGGTGCAGGGGTTAGTCAGTCCGGCCTCCCTCCACCTGGATGGGGACTTGTCCCAGGCCCGCGATCAGGAGTTTGCCACCTACTTTGCAGACAAAATTGCTCAGATCCAGAGCAACTTTGACACTAGATTAGAGGCAGTAGAGGGAAAGTGCGAGGTGATGGAAGTCCCATCTGGTCCATCTTTATGGGATGAGTTTCAGGAAGTGATGCCAGCTGATGCTGTGGATGTTCTGGGGTCTGTTAGAGCCACTAGTTGCGAATTAGATCCATGCCCATCCTGGTTGGTGAAAGCCTCAAGGGAGATGTTAGGGATGGTGCTGGTGAGGGTAATCAATGCGTCCCTTCGGCAGGGGAGTCTGCCCTCCAGCCTCAAGGAGGCTGTGGTGCACCCCCTGCTGAAGAAGCCATCTCTGGATGTGGACGCACTCGCCAGTTATCGACCTGTCTCTAATCTTCCCTTTTTAGGGAAGGTTATTGAATGGACTGTGGCACTACAGCTCCAGGTGCATCTTGACAGCATCAGTTTCCTTAACCCATTTCAATCTGGGTTCTGCCCAAGCTATGGTACAGAGACAGCGTTGGTGGCCTTGGTGGCCGATCTCTGCCAGGAGATGGACACAGGACTTTCAACATTCTTGGTCCTGCTAGATCTCTCAGCTGCTTTTGATACAGTGGATCATGGACTGCTGTTGAGACGGTTGCAAGCCCTGGGGGAGTCTGGATGGGACTGTCCTTGGATGGTTCCGCTCATTCCTCTCAGGGAGAAGCCAACGGATTGTCCTGGGGGTTGAATCATCTAGCCCCTGGGCCCTGGAATGTAGTGTTACACAAGGTTACATTCTGTCTCCGTTATTGTTTAACGTATATATGCAGCCCTTGGGGGAGATCGTGAGAGGGTTTGGGTGCGTTGCCACCAATATGCTGATGACACCCAGCTTTATCTCTTTTTCGACTGACCCAGGTCCTGCTGTCTCAGTACTGTTCCAATGTTTGGAGGCTGTGGCAGACCGGTTGCGGCAGAGCAGACTGAAGCTCAATCCTGATAAGATGGAGGTGATGGCGGTGGGTAGGGTGAGGGAGGTGCTGGCTCCCCTCGTAGAGGGGGTCTGTCCTCCTGTAGCCCAGCAGGTTTGGAGTCTAAGGGTATTATTGGATGCGGATCTCTGTCTGGATCGGCAGGTGGAGGCGGTGGCTAAAGCCACCTTTCGCCAGCTGTATCTGGTGCGGAGGCTGCGTCCATATGTCTCCAGACCCAACCTGGCCACTCTCATCCATGCTTTCATCACCTCAAGGCTGGACTACTGCAACACGCTCTATGTGAGGCTTCCCTTGATACTGGTTAGGAGGCTGCAGATGGTGCAGAACGCGGTGGCTCATCTCCTTATGGGGACGAACCGACGGGAGCATATCACTCCCGTGCTCCATGTGCTGCACTGGCTGCCTATAGCGCACCAAGCCAGATTCAAGGTGCTGGTTTTGGCCTACAAAGCCCTACACGTCTGTGGCCCCTCTTACCTCAGGGACCACCTCACCCTCTGCGCCCCAGAGCGACTTCTTTGGTCCACCGGGGGCACCTTTTTGAAGGTCCCTCGTGTAAAACGGGAGGCCACGATGGAGAGGGTGTTCTTGGTGACTGGGCCCCGATTTTGGAACTCCCTTCCGGAGGATGCCCGTTTGGCCCCGACTTTGTTGGCTTTCCGCTGGACCTGTAAAACCTGGCTGTTCTCCCAGGCCTTCGGAGGAGGGGAGGGTGGGTTGGGTTAAGAATTGTTGGGGGTTGGGTAGGGGCTTGTTGTATGAAGTTTCATTTTTTAATATTTGTATTTTAATTGTTATTTTAACCTATTGTTGTTTCTGTGCTGTAAGTCGCCCCGAGATGCCGTGGGCATGAGGAGGCAGCTAAGAAATGCAATAAATAAATAAATAAAATAAAATAAAAAATGCAGCCACCCTATTAAGCGCATTATACCATGAAAAGAGACATATATATGACCAGTTCAGTTGTGTCCCCATAATCAATTCACGCTGCCCACACCCCATAACCAGTTCATTTGTACCCCCAACCCCATATAATCAATTCACGCTGCCCCCCCACCCATAACCAGTTCATTTGCACCCCCGGGGCACCGTGAATTGATTATATGGGCGGCGCAAATGAACTGGTTATGGGGTGCGGGTTTAAAGACCGTATTCCTGTTAGCAATAACTTCATTAAGAAGAGTTAGTGAAATAGCAGCCATAATAATTCCAGAACCATTTTTGCAGATTTTTCAAGATAGAAAAGATATTGCTTTGCATCCTAAATTCCTACCTAAGATAGTGTAACTAAGACAGTTGTGAGAATGTGGCCCCTTTTACATGGGCCTCTCCCATCCATGAACACGCAGAAGCCCCGTGTGAATGACGTGGCGCACGTGCCCACGGTGAATGGGGGTGCATGCGCGTGCACACCTAACACGTGTCCCCACTCACCCCCACGCATGGAGCAACCGAGGGAAATGGTGGCTACTCCGTGGGTGCAGATGAGTGGAGGGTGAGTGGGGATGCGTGTGCGGCCGTGTGCATGCCCCACTCACGCACCGGTGCACCCATGGACCCGGCAGAGCCATGTAAAAACGGCCTGTGAGGAGCCACTCGAAGAAGAACAGAAGGTTGCTGCCTTGTAAACAAGGTTCTTCGAGATGGCATCAAACATTCTCACAACACCCACCCTTCCAGCCCTGCATGGAATTTTCTTATATTCCTAGAAAGGGTTGGAAGGAACTGTCATTCTGAGGGGGAGAGTGCTTTTTATACTAGAGGGGCTTGAGACCATCACGTGGTCTATTATTTGAACATGGTGAGTATGCACAACAAACCCAGTTGTGAGAATATTGGAGCCATCTTGAAGAACCTTCTTACAAGGCAACAACCTTCTGATCACTCACATGGGGAGGAGTTGTTTGTAAACAAACAGCTTTTGCTGCAGCAGCACTACTAGCAGGCAGAGGCAGGTGAGGGATGGGGACTAGAACCAGGAAGGGGAGGCAGAAGAACTTATTGGGGGAGAAGCTAGCTGCAGCCTGTTGCCTAGCCAGGCAAGCACGGGGCCCTTGCTGGCCACAGGGCCATGTGCAACTGCACATTGTCTCTACCTCTGTCCCCCCTTCCCTGTCTCCCCTCCCCCTGTCTTTAGATTGTAAGCTCTCAGGCAGGAACCGTGTCTATCTTGGTTTTTGTAAAGCGCCAGGTATATCGCTGGTGCTATATAAATGCTAATAAATAATAATAATAATGTGGCACATGCCTGGGGCCGGTTCTGACTTTTGTGCATCACAGTGTAAAGCAGCATGCCCACAGAACAAACACTGTGATAATTCATCATGGATTTGTTACATGCGAACATTTCTACTATGTGGCAAATCCACGATAATGGATGGAAGAGATTCCCCAAATATCCCTGATGTGAGAACTCTGCTGGTTCTTACCATCTACTCTATGTCATAAGCACTCCATGAAGTCATAAAAAACATGAACTGGTGGAAAGAGACAAAGCCCAGCACCACTCTGAGATTTAAGTATAAAACAGGCAGCATCTTGTTACTCAGAAAGATCTTCCCAGAGGAGAACCAACCAGAACTACCAACAGTGGGCTTCCTTGTTACATGCTCGTTAGCCAAGTTGGCTCTGTAGTGCTACGTTCCAACAAGTACAGCAGAGTAAACCTAAGGGAGAAAGTGGTTGTCAAGTGGTTGCACAGGGGTTGTCAAGATTCCTTATTGCTTGTGATGATGTGACCAGGAAGGAGGCCTGATTGCCCCTCAGCTTCCAGGCTGTTTGCAAGGCTGGCAATTCCTGTTTACAAGCAAATGGAGCATGTTTGGCTGAGAAATCAAGGAGATGTAATCAGCTCCTGGAGCCCACCATGCCATTGCTAGTCACTTCTCAAGTAAAATGGAATTTTGATATTGGAGCTAATGGCTAAGTCTCTACCAAGATGACTCCCAAGTGTACATAATTAGAAACAAATATGGACATCAGGGCAGACAGAATCAGAACATCAAGAACCAGGAGAAATTCAGTCTCCAAGTTCTATACATAAAGGTAGCAGATGGGTACAATTGGCATTAGAAAGATTCACCAGGAGCGTGGTCAGTTGGCTCAGCTACCACACTGCAACAGGGAAGGCAGACTTCACAGGTAAGGATTAATCTCTGAATACAATATATATCTGGGAACTAAGTGAACACAGATGCTGTCCAGAAGTCCAGCATGGTGCTGCAGCTTCCCCATGAGCACTGTCTGCACTGTCTATACTCTGCCATTATTTCTGGCTGATTGGTTATTAAAGACCTTCTCTTTCATGCAATGTTCCTGTGCTAGGGTTACCTTAGAGTTCCTACCCTTTTCACAGAAGTATGCTTAAACACCCAACACTTCAGGCATATGGAAGTCTGATAGGATGCAGGAGAGTTTATTCGCATCAAGAACATTGTGTATTCATTAAGGTTGTATGGATATACAATACACTATTAAAATGCACATTACACTCATAGCTATTTAAAGAGCTTAAGTAAATACTTAGGAAAAGAGATGTAATTATTCTAAATACGCAAACTTTGTCACATACCTCATCGGTCACCCAGCGGTCCCACAACGAGAAGAGTTCCTGCTGGAGACCGACCGTTACAGATATTATGTTAATGCACAGCCTAGAGCAGGTACCAGAAAAAAACAATCTAGAGATCCATTCTGGAATCTCAGCAGAGAGCACTCCTCATCGGACCCAGCAAAGAGCAGGCATCTCCAGAAGCAAGGGAGCTGAGGGTTTGAGATGGCTTGTGCCTGGCAAGAGACTTCACAGACCAATCCCCATATTGTGTGACATTTCCACAGATAAAAATTCCAGACTTTATCACCAGTGACAAGAAATGCAGCAAGAGCACCAAGGCTAACACAGAATAATAATTTATCAGCACAGGGGACATGCTGAAATAAGATTCATGACTGATGCTGAAGTGTCACAACAGTAGAGGAAAAGAATTTCAGTTGCTCAAAAGAAACCGGCGCAACCTATATACAGAAGCTCCTCATTAAGGAGTTTTTTGTGGCCCTCATAGCATCCACAAACTCCCATCCAGCAGACCTTTTCTGGGTGGTGCGGAGGCTGGTCAGGCCGGACTCCCTCCATCTAGAAGTGGAGTCATCTTGTGCCCGCAGTGACATGTTTGTGGATAAAATCGCTCGGATTCACCACAATTTCGACACAACATTTATTGCATTGGGGAGACCAGAGGTTATGGAAGCCTTGCCTTGTCCTAGTTTGTAGGATCCGTTTCAGTTGGTGACCCCCACTGATGCGGAGGATGTTCTAGGGGCTGTTAGGGCTACCTGTTGTGAATTAGATCCATGCTCATTCCGGCTGGTTAAGGCCTGCTGGGAGACGATGGGGCCATTGCTGGCTGGGGTAATCAATGCCTCCCTTAGGGAGGGCAGGGTGCCGGGCTGCCTTAAGGAGGCGGTGGTGCGGCCCTGCTCAAGAAACCATCGCTTGATGTTGACTCCCCGAGCCATCTATCGGCCAGTCTCTAACCTTCCCTTTTTAGGGAAGGTTATTGAATGGGAGGTGGCCTGGCAGTTGCAGAAGCATCTGGCTCGTGTCAATTTTCTTGATCCCTTGCAGTCTGGATTTCACCTGGGTTATGGCACTGAGACTGCATTTGTGGCGCTGGTCAATCACCAGCACCGGGAATTAGATAAGGGTTGTTTGGCCCTGCTGAGATCTGTCGGCTGCTTTTGATACCGTTGATCATGAGTTGTTGGTGATGCATCTGTGGGATCGTGCTGGGATTGGTGAAATGGTTCTTGACTGGTTCCACTCTTTCCTGACCGGAAGAACTCAGTGAGTGGTGCTTGGGGATTATTTTTCATCATACCAGACCTCTCGTGTGGAGTCCCGCAGGGTTCTGTTTTGTCCCCTCTCCTGTTCAACGTGTACATGCAGCCGCTTGGCAAGGTGGTCAGGAGGTTTGGCGTGCGGTGTCATAAATATGCTAACGACACCCAGCTTTACCTCTCTTTTTCATCAGACCCGGGCCCGGCAGTCTCAGTGCTTACCGGGTGTCTGGTAGCTGTGGAGGATTGGATGAGGGCTAATCACCTGAGGATGAATCCCAACAGGACGGAGGTGATGCTGGTGGGTAAGGAGGTGGGGGTGACAGCCCCCATCATTGATGAGGTCTGTCCTCCACTGGTTCCTCAGGTATGGAGTCTGGGGGTGCTCCTTGATTCGCAGCTCTGCTTGGATGCTCAGGTGGAGGCTGTGGCAAGAAGTGCCTTTCATCAATTACACCTGGTGCGTCGGCTTCGGCTGTATGTTTCACTCTGACCTGGCCACCGTCATCCATGATTTCATCACCTCTAGGCTAGACTACTGTAACGTGCTCTACATGGGGCTACCCATGGTGATGGTTCGGAGACTGCAGCTGGTGCAGAATGCGGCGGCCCGTCTCTTGGTGGGACTGGGCCACCAGGAACATATTATACCAGTTCTTCGATCGCTGCACTGGCTGCCTAGTCTTCCGGGCCTGATTCAAGGTGTTGGTGCTTGCATATAAAGCCCTAAATGACCTAGTCCCGACCTATCTGCAGGACCGCCTCATTTCTCGAGTCCTGGATCGGCCCTGCGGTCATCGGGAGGTGCTCTCCTCTGGTGCCCTGAGTCTTCTGGGGGGCCAGAATGGGGAGGACTTTCTTGGTGGCTGCGCCACAGCTGTGGAACTCCCTGCCATTAGAGGTCTGTTTGGGCTCGGATCTCCCCTCTTTTCGACGCAGGTGTAAAACCTGGATGTTCTGCCTGGCCTTTGGAGGGGAGGATGGGTTGGGAGGGTTTGGGTTAGGGATGGGGTTTGGTTTGGGGATTGGTTTTAGTCCTATTTTGATGTTTTTAAGGTTTTATTGTGACTGTGAGCTGCCCTGAGCTGCTGTGCATTTAAACCTGTTTAAATGTTTAAATAAATAAATAAATAAATACTCTAAACCCGTGGGAAAATTTGTTGAGTGCCTTGCTGTTCTGACAACTGGAGTCCATTCATGTCTATACCTGGGCATGGCTGTTTGCTTTGAGTTTAGCCCCAAATGGGAAATCTTTGTTTGTCTTAAAGTGGAGCAATTCAATTAAGGCAGTTTCCTGAAGACCTGAAAGGAGGTCCCTGGATTGCCAACTAGCAGGCCAATGTGACTACTCTTCTGGATTCCAAACCACAAAAATAGAAAACAAAACAAGAAACAATCCTGCATTGTAGCAGTATGGGCTGGATGACCTAATAAGACCTTTCCATCCCTAGTTTTGACCATACCACACCATGTTATTTGGCCTTGATGGAAACTTGTCTAGCAATATTTATGTTAGCCTGGCACTATATAAATACTACTAGCAGCTTGCATGGACTTTGGTGAGGGCCTTGTTCTACGGACAGTTTAATCAACACCCATATATTTAGTGTCCCTAACAGGTGCAGTAGAAACAGTAGTCTGCTCTACTCTACCTTACCTCATTTCTTTCTACACGTTCATATAGTGAAGTTCATCAGGGCACAAAGCCAGACTGCAGGGGGGGAAACTGGTTTCTTCTACTTCACTCCCTCCCCTCTGGGTTTGGTTGTGGCCTGGTTCCTTATCCGTGTGTGTATGTGTGTGCGCCCCTTAATTTTTGATTCTGCCGGCAAATTTCAGTCAAAATCCCAAATTTTGTACCATAGGCACATCTCAAAGGGACAGACTTCATTAAGTTTGGGTGTTTGCTGACCTCGAGGCTCATCCAGTCCTGACCGATTGCTGTCCAGCCTCTTTTTGAAAACCTCCAGCGATAAGAAAGCCACAACCCGCCCCCCCCCCCCCGACAGCTTATTCCATTGCTGCACAACTCTTACTGTTAGGAAATGTTTGCTAATATTTAACCAAAATATCTTCCTGTAACTTGAGCCCATAGTCCTGCTCCGTGTAGCAACGCAGAACAGTTCCTTCCCATCTTCTTGGTGGCAGCCCTTTGAATAGTCAAAGACTGCTATCCTGTCTCCCTTTCCACTCCATGTGACGCTAGTCAGACCTCACCCTGAGTACTGTGTTTAGTTCTGAGTGCCTTGTTTTAAGGAGGATACTGGCAAATTGGAAGCGGATTCAGATAGAGCCTTGCTTGATTACATTTTTCTCTACCACTTAGTTCTAGGTTCTAGTCTGATTCCCCACTCTGTTAGGAATGTCTGGGGTCTCTTTCTTTGACCAACTGCAGAATTAACAGTATTAACCTACTATTAGCAGATCTACAAGCAGTTCCTACTTGGAATTGGGAGCATAAACAGTCGCATATTTCTTTTCTTCTCTGGATACTGTCCCTTTTTATCAGTATAACTCTTCCCTTTCCAACTGACCTAATTCCATTTTTAGGAAAAAGCAGAATCTTTGAGATGAAAATTGCTAGTTTTTTAAATCTATAAAAAGAAAACGCTTTTTGCCCACCAGCTGTATGCTAGCTCAGATTATTTTTTACTAATAGGTTTCTTGGGGCAGTATCTGGCTATTCATCGCAAACAACCAGCATTCTTTTTCTTGGAGAGTTTAAGTCATGCACACGACACAGCGCTGTCTTAGTTTGAATGTCTGCTCTCACCATTTACTTTTTCAGTGTGTGCAAGCATTTACTTATTATGACATTTATTCCACTCTAGATCTTCAGGCCTTCTTTTCCCAGGTCATGCAGTATGCCGCTTACACTGACAGATTAAACAGCCAAGAAAACCTTGGTTATTAAACCCCCAAACTATATTTAACATGTTTTTTCTTTCTCCTTTGCCCATAAAAGTCCCTCCCTCCCTTGCTCATCGTTTTGCTTATTGCCTGGTCCTCTGGTCTTTCTCAATTTCTTCCAGCGGTGTCGGGGTTCCGAACTTTCAGTCCTACTATATAAATGCGTAACTATGGGCAAACCTTCAGTGTGACCTTCAGTCTTAGTATGCATGAAAGAACCCAAACAGTTCTCTCATTCCAACCCTCCCCTCAGCTGAAGTTGCATTTGGGAGAGAGAAAAGCATGAATACAAGAGTTCGCTTTGGAGGCAGCATGGAGCAGACTAATTGAGGAAATAGTATAGTAGACCAAAAGCTTAACTATTGAGTCACACTGATGGTGCTGCATTTCTTTCTTTCTTTTTGTTAAAGTTTTTTATTTTATTCCATCCAAAGTATATCAACCAATACAACTTCAAACATATACTACTCCTAAAACCCCTCAGCAACTCGCCCCCCCGCCCCAGGATTAGGTGAGTTCCAGGCCTTAGTGTATGTCTCTTTGGTAATTTTTAAATGTAATAGTCAAATAAATATGCACGTTGGTCTTCAGGTAGGTTCATTTCGTCCACTATGCAGACGCGGGGGAACCATTTTGCTGTGTATGCCTTCTTTTTGTCCAGTAGGGTTGCTGATATTTTTTTCATAGATAGGTGGTACCACAATCTGTTCATCCATTCACCTTCCGTTAGCACTTTGGTGTCCTTCCAATGGAGAGCGATGACCTTTTTTGCTGCTTGTATCAAGGCAGAGCATAACTTTGCAGTTGCTTTATGCCTTGGGTTGCTGGAAACAACCCAAGAAGTGCAATTTCTGGTTTGTAAGGTATGGTAAGTTTGGTTATTTCCTCCATTTTCCCCCATACCCTGCTCCATAGGGGTTGTACCCTGTCGCAGCTCCACCAACAATGTATGTATGTCCCTTGCTCTCCACACTCCCTCCAACATCCCGCTCCCTCATTGCTTTCCACATGCCTGAATTGCATAGGGTCATGTAAAATCTGCTTACAAGTTTAATCTGGCATTCTTTAATTTCTAGTGAGTAGGCACTCTTGTGCATATATTCTATGATCTCTGCATCTTCCTGTGTTGATATTTCCCCGTTTAAGTCCTTTCCCCATATTTTAATGTAATTGGTATCTTTTGGATACCAAACCTCCTTCAGGGCTCTGTATATTCATGCTAATCTCCCCTTGATTGTGTTGTGTTCAAGGAGGATTCTTTCTATTGCTGTTGCATCCCTTGAATAATTTGCTACCCTGTTGTTTTATGTTATTGCGTGCTTTAATTGCATGTATTCATAGGGGTTAACTCTGGTTTCTAATTTGGCTTCTATCTCCTCCTTGCTAACTATGTCTTTCCCTTTCATGATCTGTTTGATTTTCCCTAGCCCCTTTTGTTTTAAGTTTTTCCTTAGGTGCCTCGCCTGTTGCTGATTTTGGAATGGTGCTGCGTTTCTAATCCCTCTCCTCAGACCAGCCCTCCCATCCCTGCTCTCCTTACCTTATACCAGGGGGTGGGGAACCTTGGGCCGGGGGCTACATATGACCTGTGTAAATTTTTACATGGCCACATGCCAGTTCCAGGATCCAGTTCCTACCTTCAAGAACTGAAAATCTGAGTTTGGGGTAAGGTACCAAAGATGAGGGCATGCACACAAAGACAGGAGACAAATCCAGGCTTCAAAACTAGGAGCCCAAGGGTGAAAAAGTCCATCTTTTTAAAAAATGGATCTCATGATTTTGGGGGCCCAACTCATGATTCTGGAACATTTGGAATTGATCACCTTGTACACAGGGCCTAGGTTTCCTCCCTCAAGTGCTAACTTGACTGATGTCACAATGTTTGACATTTCCTCTTTATGTCCCTGGATTAAACAGACTCATCTTGGGGAAATTAATGACTGTTAAATTTGCATTAAACAGAAGGAACAGCTTTCCTAGCCAGACCATGCAGGCAGACAGAAAAGGAACAGAGATGAGGGCATACACATAGGGACAGATCCAGGGCACAGTTCCATGATCTGCACCCTCCTCTTTCTGAGTGCACTCCATATGCACTTCTGCCTCTAACTTTATGTTACTCTTGGAGTTTGTACTCATTTTTCAATTGATTCCGGGAGGAAAAAGGTTCCACACCTCTGATACAGCACTTTCAGTATCCTTCCTACAAGCTCCCAGACCACTAAACAAGGGGGGAAAACCACCTGGAAAAATCCTTAAGATCCCAGATTCCCAGTACCATCGGATTGCTTGTAGAGTGGGGGGCAAAATTCAAAGGGGCTAACGCTATTTCCCCTTTTCAAAATCACTAAAACCACACAAAGTTGAGAGCAAGCTGCAAAGCAATTTTTTTTTTCATGTGTTCACACCGCAGCAGAAAGATTGAGTATAGCAAGTCACCAAATAAATCCTTTGGGTTCTTTCAAAGGAACCCATGCCTTCGTGCCCTGGTCCCTCCCTCCATCCCCTCCCCTTGCCTTTTTCTTTTCTGGCCTCTATTGCTGGCTACTTACCTGTAGGGCTCACTTACCCAAATGCTAGTCGGCTCGTTCGCGTACTATCAGGGCCTGGCCCTGAAACCACGGCCTCTGGAATGAGTGGTGGCCGTTTCCCCCCTGTACCACCACCTGGTCTAAGTGTGGTGTTCGTTCTTTCACGCTCTCTCTCCTGTGTGTGGCCACACCTGCCAGCTTTCTGATTGGCTCCCACATATTAACAGTAAGGGAAAACATGACCTGAAGCTGGAAAGGAGGGAAACCAAGAGTGGGTCAGAACACCAGAAGCAGCAAACAGCAACAGATAATCCACCAACTTCCTGTAGCTCCCAGTGTGCCTTATATAAGGCTAGGAGCTAATCAGGAAGCTGGTGGGTGTGGGCACACACAGGAGAGAGCCAGAAAGAACAGGGGAAAGGTTCCTACCAAAACAGACCAGGTGGTGGTGCAGCAGGGAAACTGCCACCACTCATTCCAAAGGTCATGGTTTCAGGGCCAGGCCCGCCTTGCACTCTAAATCAGGGTCAGACAAGGCATCAGTTACAATCATGGTCAACTGCATTTGGCTTCCCAGGATGTTTATAAATGAGATGATAGTCCTCACCAGGTGGGTGTCCACCCACTTGCTTATTAGGTGGTTGCCAGATGTTAGCTTGCACCCACCACATGGCTGCAACTCACCCATCAATCACAGCATAGTCCAGGGACATGACAGGTCCACTGTGCATGCGACTCTGGGCTAATGTGCACCCATGCGACCATGCTCCATCTATTAGGTTGTGTACAGCCGTGTGCCTGCACTGCACCACAGAGACATGGGCATAAGTCTAGCGCATCCGAGGATCGACTGCTTCCTGCCCTTCTATTCTCTCTCGCTTTCACTGGTGCCTTAAAAGTCCAATGTGCACCCAACTTGAGACATGTGTTGTTCCAGCTCCTTCTGGTTTGCAGCTCATGGCCAACACGCTCTCTCAAACCAGGGCATGTGCAGCAAGCCAGAAGCTGCCAGTAGCAGGACAAGGACTTGCACGGGGGTACAAGGAGATCCAAGACAACAACTCCAGCTGCAGAAGCAAACTCTCCCTAATACGAGTTGTAGGACTGGTTCCTCCATGTCTGTCCCTGCCCTGGAGCCAGCAATGTTTAGAGAGGAAGTGGAGGAGAACAGTAAGTTAATGCATCGGGAGGATGGGGTGGGACTGCGTTTGCACAAAAGGCTTCCATTTACTGCTCATTATATGGTTTGTTGTTTTTCTTCTTTGTGTTCACAGGTGGCCAGGAGACTACTGGGGAACAGCAGTATACTGCTTGGGACACAGCAGCAATGGATGCAAACAGTAAGTGGTTGGGAGAGGTGCTCTGGCAGAGCACATGGGCTGGCCAGGGGAGGGGCACCCTGACAGAGCACACAGGTTGGGCTGACTGGGAGGAGACACACCCTAGCAGACCACATGGACTGAGCTGGCCAGGGAGAGGGGCACCCTAGCAGATCATGCGAGCTGAGCTGGCCAGAGAGAGGGGCACCCTGGTGGACCGTGCGGGCTGAGCTGGTCAGGGAGAGGGGCAACCTGGCGGACCACGTGGGTGACATAGTTCCTGCAGCCCTCAGGTGATGTATGTGCTAGGGGCACAGTACCCAACACCCCCATCTCCAAAGAAGAAGGGGTAGCTGCCACAGCAAGGTGGGATAGTACCCCAACCTCCCTTCCCCCACTGAAAGCCAAGTCCTGGAGTGGTTGGGGGGCATTGGGGCTGAATCTGTGTGTCTTGACAAATCTGATCTGGTCCAAAGCTCTGTGGGCTGAATTGTCCTGTGGAGGTTAGTCTGACCATGCCAAGGCAACAGAATGTGCTCAACCAGGTCCTGGGCAAGAGGTGCCAATTAAAGTCCCCCTGCTCCCCTCCCCTCTCTGCACCTCTGCAGTTCCTATTGCCATTCCCAGACCCAGAAATAGCATGGGAGAAGGAGGAGCTGGACCAGAGGAAAACACAATGACACACTGGAAACATTTCTAAAGCCTTTAATTAAAATTTTTTTCTACAAAACATTTTTAGAAGACTTTTTTAAACTTTGAAAAGGATCATTAAAGCGTTAAAAGTTTTTAACTGTCAAGATGTTTTAAACTGACAAACTATCACTGCTGTTGGGTGCTGGCATTGTAGTAGATGTGGCAACAGAAGGCATCCCTGAACTCTGCGGCTATGCAGTCCTTGGCTCAATTGGGCTGGTCCCGAAACAGGGGCTTCACCGGAGCTAAGTTGGGGGGAGGGGGGGTTGTCCAAGGTGGCTTCGCAACCTTCACAAACGTTTTGGAGAACACAGGTAGTGGTGGTTAGCAGGGGAGAGGCCTCTAGCTGGAAATTGATCCTAGCAGCTATTGATCTCCACAGTGCTACTTTAAAATTCCCAAAGCTCTCTCCACAGCAGAGCGGGTGGTGCTGAGCTACCGACTGAAGAGCCTTTGCTCTACGGTGCAGCACCAGAGCTTCAGGGGATATTGCACGGTCCACGATAACTACAGGCCTCATGAGCACCCCCTCTCAATGCATGTTTCAGTGCTGGGTCCAAAGTCCATGGTGTACATGCGTCCAAAGAAGGGGGACTGGCGGAAGATGTAGGCATCATGGTTCCTCCCAGACTACCTGGCCAGCACATCCAAGAACAGGGCAAAGTGATCTACTGTGGCCTGGAGAACCACGCAGAAGAACCCCTTGTGGTTGAAACAGTCATCCTTGCTGTGAGCAGGGTAGATGATGGCAATATGGCTCCAATCAATCACCTCTACGCAGTTGGGACAGCCCTCCCACCAAAAGCCCTACATAACTTCCACGGGGTCACCCAGTCCAGCAGCATATCCACAATCGGCCCTTGTGCAGGTTCCCACACCAAATTGCTGGGCAACAGAGCAGCAGGAGTCTGGAGTGGCAAGCTTCAAGATGGCGACAGGCACGTGCTTCTCAACGGGGATGGGTGAGCACATCACCATGTTCTGTTTCTCCAACTGAGGCCTGAGGATCTCAGCTATCTGGAGGATAAGGCGCCAGGGCGTCCTTAAGTTAGAGATCCACTTTTTGTCTCTCCATCAAGACAGCACGTTCTCCCACCAGTCTGTGCTTCTCTCTTGACCCAGACAATCATCAGGTTTGCAGCCTTGAGGTGCTTCTGGATTCATCGCTGCATCTGGACCATCACATTGCGATCGTGGTTCCATCTGGTGAGAAGACTGCAACCCTTTTTATCAGAGTCAGACCTAGCCATCATAATATTTATTTTATTTTTTTTATTTTTTTATTTTTCAGATTTCTATCCCGCCCCCTCCTGCAATGCAGCTCGGGGCGGCTAACACCACCAATAAAAACAATTAAAATTCAATTAAAATATCAATATAAAATACATCAAAAAAAACAGGGCTAGAAAAACAATCATAAATAGATAAATGAGTGGGGGATTAAAATCACCCCCCCCCACCCTCCCTACCAAAGGCCTGGGCAAACAGCCAGGTCTTACAGTTCTGCCGAAATGTCAAAAGGCTTGGGGCCAGGCGAGCTTCCTCCGGAAGGGAGTTCCACAGCCGCGGCCCTATCACCGAGAATGCTCGCTCCATCGTGGCCCCCCGCTT